>LUGF01038130.1:875443-889179 GCA_001625245.1 Calycopis cecrops
ACAAGATAGTTCAAGTGTCTGTATGACTGTAGACTGACTGAGAGGTACGTTGAAGACTTGACTTGACTGACATATACTGACGCGACTAACTTTTTTAAACAAAATAGTATAAGATCTATTATTGCTTACAGTGTTTCAGTACTTTTTATAATATTGTAGCTAACAATTTCAGTAACAAACAATGCATAATAATTTTCTAACAACCAAACAATATTCTCTAGACGAGTTATGAATGTAGAGATTTTTTATTTCAGATGAGCTTAACTTATATTTATTAATTTTATATAGTATTGATTTATCACTTGAAATTTTTATTTAACGGGCTATAACAATGATATTTTAAAATGACCTCGTCGGGACAATGAAAAACGATACATTTACTTTGTAATATACGTGTGATCACTAAGATACTTTGCATTCTTTTGCATGGTCAAGAATCAGATTTCAACCCCATTATATTTACGAGGGGCGTTCAATGTATTCTCGGTATCGGCATGATGAAACACACAAATTAACCCAAAATTATTTTTATTTTTCAATATAGTCCCCCATAACCTCAATACATTTATTACATCGTGATATTAACTTATGAATTCCCTGTAAAAAATAGTTTTCCTCCTTGCCTGAAAAATGATCATTTATTGCCGCCTTCAGCTCTTCATCGTCGTCAAATCGTTTCCCACGGAGATCTTTTTTTAAATTTGGAAACAAATAATAATCACTGGGTGTCAAGTCTGAACTATAGGGTGGGTGGTTGATCTCTTCAAAGCCACACTCGCGAATAGCAGCCTTGGAAACACGCGCCGTGTGAACCGGTGCGTTGTCGTGGAGAAGCAACACACCGGCAGCCAATTTTCCCCGTCTTTTTTCTTTAATTGCTTCCCTCATGTTACGTAAAGTTGAAGCATAGGCCTGTGCGTTTATGGTCTCTCCTTTATTTTTATATTCAATTAACAAAATTCCTTTTGAGTCCCAAAACACTGTGGCCATGACTTTTCCAGCAGATGGAGTGACTTTAAATTTATTTGGAGGGTCTGTACCCTTTTTGTGCCACTGCATGGACTCCTGTTTACTTTCTGGATCATAGTGATGAACCCACGTTTCATCCCCAGTAACAATTCTTTCGAAAATACTAGAGGGATTTTCACCACAGAGCTCCAAAAATCCCTACAACACTCGACTCGCACTTGTTTTTGCGGCGCTGTGAGCATTCGCGGGACCCACCTTGCACTGACTTTTGAAAGGTTCAGGCAGTCATGAAGAATAGTGTGTATGGTACCAATAGATAGGTTAGTCATCTCCGCTATCATTTTAACCTTCATTCGGGCATCTTCAAGTATAATTTTTTCAACTTTTTTGACATTTTGACCCGTAGAGGCAGTAACCGGGCCGCCCGTGCGAGGGTCGTCTTCGATACTCTCTCTGCCCCTTTTGAATTCACTTGACCACTTTTGAACCGTAGATAATGAAGGTGCAGAGTCTTGGTAAACAGAAACCATCTCTTCATGAATGATTTTTTGACTTTTTCCTTGTTTAGTAAGGAATTTAATCACAGCGCGGTGCTCGATTTTCTTCAACATTGTCGCGTCAGTCATTTCACTTGTCGTTAACGAAAGATAATTATTAAACTAATGGTTAGAAATGTATAAAATTTTTTATTTATACCCTACGATAGTGTCATTAACGGAATAATTAGTCTAATTACGAATGTAATTAGCTAATCATATCGATACCGAGAATACATTGAACGCCCCTCGTATATCTGAGGCAAATATAACGTTTTCTACACAAAGATAAACTATAATTGTACAATGTTCTATTGGAATTTCGTATATTGCTAATTTCAATCTTTAAAATGCTCCTTTTAAGTATAAAAATATCTTTTTGTGTTTAAAGATTTCCAATAATTGCCGTATTTTTCCAGAATTCCCTATTTATAATGCTGCATTTGGTGGAGAGCAACTACAGTACTACAACGTATAAGAAGACTCAAAATAACCTTTCATCTGCAATACTCATGTGAATATTAATATATAATATAACTAAGATTACTTCTTATCACAGAATATTGTGACCCAATACAAATGCAGTTAAGTCTATTTATTATTATTGTTAACACTCTCAGAATCGCATAAAACATTCTTTATTGTGTTAAGTGTAGTTCAATCATGTTGTAAACATTTTCCGTAGTTCAATTCCTTGCCAGACTAAAATTATTGGATTAAACAAAAATATACACAATAAATTTGCTCAATTTATAATAAATTAGGTAGTTATTGTAGTTAATTCGTACCAATCTTTAGAACTCTCATAATCGTGCGATTTCCACTTTTTCTGTAATATACATACTTAGACATAATTTTTTGATCAATAGTTTGATAACTTATTTTTATAGACATACCAAAACTCTTCTTGTGTACGGTTAGTATCTTTTATTTCTCAAAGATGGAGTACTTACTTAACATTAATTATTCTTAAAAATGTCTAAGTTGTTACTTTGATTACTCTTATGGTAGTAAGATTGATAAATTATTGATTGTTGATGTTTGGGTTCTAGAAGTAGTACTTAGTGTATACGCATTATTTAATTGTTATTTATTTCTCTTTCTTTGTTGTTAGATACTTGCTCCTTATAGGCGGCATGTGAAAACCTAAATATCGACGAATTTACATTAATAGTTAACACCGTCTTTTTTATCCTATCTATTTTTCCTTAATCTTGTAAAGTCTGTAATTTTATAAATGCTTTTATTTATCTTATACTTTCTAGATGTATTTTCTTATTAAGAACTTAAATGTTGTAGATATAGTATTAAATAACTTATCGTTAAGTAATTTAAATTGTTTCTATTGTTAATGATCAAAGGTGTTTTGTACATATACCTCTGAATTGAAATTGTAAGTTATATTTTTTATTTTTGTAAATAAATCAAGAGGGATGTGAATTTTGTATTATTTATTATACATTTGTGTTGTGAAAATTTAGTAATATCTATAGATTTAGGATCCAATCTGATCCAGTGCCTCCTGTACCTGCCTGTACCAATTACCTGCTTTCTATAGTATAAGAGTACAAAGGAGAAATCTTTCGATGATCCCTGGCGTCAATACAAATCCGCATAATTGCTATGCCGATTTCCCTCCTTACCCCATACAGGTCATCGGAAACTCACAAATAACCGAAACGCGACAATATAGCAGTCCCTTTGGACAGAAAGAGAAACGAGGAGTAAGAACTTAATACCATTTCCCTCTCCATTCCAAAAGTTGAAAAAATTGTAAATCGTGATGACTTTTGTGAAGAAAAGGAAAGATTAGTCAGTTTAAGTCCAGCTGCTGATCACCATTAGGTAGAAATTATGAAATACCTAAAACCTTTTGTTTTTTACCTGGGAAGCTCTTTTCTGAGATGCTTCCGAGCGTAAGTGGGGTCCAGTTTGGAGTGCCTGATTCCTATACTAGTGAGAGTCGACTACTGGCTAACACCAGCGCCGCAGCGCTGGTTCTAGGTGGGAGCTCTAGGTGGCTGCAGCCACAGGCCGTAAGGCTAAAGGGCCTTAAGATCATTTTTGTACCAAAAGCGATCGTTTTCGTATCAAAAGGGCCCCCTTCTCAACTCCCATGTCTCCAGCCACAGAGCTCCGCCAGAGCTTAATCCTGCACTGGCCAAAACCACGTTGGGTTCTCTCACTAGCATTGGACACAGGACATGGTATTCTCGAGCATCGAGTGACCTAAGTCATGTACACATTGATTACTTAATATATTCTTTTTTCATAGTACAAGGAGTTATACTGGAGTATTTTGTTGGCTACCGATATACGTAATCATCGCATATTTGGTAAGCAGGTGTGTTGCTCTCCTATGTTCATCTGTAGACCTACGTCTGGACTCTGGAAAGTGCAGGAAACACCTGGTTCTAGAAGAACTTAATTAAGTTATATTTTCTCGATATTGGCCCATGAAGAGGGACAACGCTTCTGTGGATGTGCGAATGTCTATGGGCGTCGGTAGTCATGAAATTGGCTCTAATTGCTCGTCTGCTAGTACGCTAGTATAAAAATACTATAAAAAAGGTTGCCAATTTTTGTAGGTAATTAGTTATGTGACTCTACTTATTCAATAATTCTCTACCTAATTAAAATCTTCTACTGCATTGGTTAGTCATCTTCTCATAAGTATCTCCAAGCACTAGTTAGTCAGAGTAGAAGGACATTACTCATAGTTGCAGCGGTGTCCTGCTTTTAAATGGAGAACAGCTTTTCAGACACAGCGAAACCATAATCCCCGAAGGGGTTTAAAGAGAATGTGTCAAGACTACTTCTTACTTAATTTATTATAAATAGTTTGTAAGTCGATAGATAGGAAGACTAATGAAGTCTAGATTATATTATTTTTAACCGACTTCAAAAAAAAGGAGGAGGTTCTCAATTCGACCGTATATATTTTCATTAATTGGAATAACATCTGTCGAAATATTATTTAAGAAACCCCTATTGCCCTCTAGTAATAAAATAATGAAATACTTTACTCCTGTTAGTGCTAGCATGAGAAAATAGATGGCGCTGCCGCGACCTTGCAACAAAGTAATATAGGAACCGTGCACGAAAAATAGAGGCAGCACTTTCGGAGAACGTAAAGCGCCCTAGTGATCATTTTAGGATTTAAGTACAACACAATGACAATGACATGTTGAGATACATAATTATGTCATATCATACGTTAGCTATATTAGTACTGCACGGACGCTGTAAGTTGTGACCTGGCAAAAATTCCATTCCCCGCACTCTACCTCCCCCACCACCCCCAATGTCGCTATATTAGGGCGACATCGGGGGAAGAGCGGGGCTAAAGAGCATTCGTCGCATTCTTGCCAGGTCTCAACTAATTGTCTTGCATCCGTGTAGTAAGTAGGTAGTTTGTGAATTTTATAGCACAATGTTCACATTTCATCCACTAGTTAGCATGTCAGTATATAAACTTGTTCGCTATTGTAGCATATAAAATTATGCATAATTTATGAATACCGAATAAATGTAGAGCTTCCAGGCCGTATAGCCGAATATTCGGCTAAATTGTTTAAAAATACACCACAAATATTGATTAAAATCCTTTAATCGCTAGAATACACACTGAGTTGGCTCCTTACAAATTTAGGAAGGTCTAGCTCTGTGTGTATAGGGCTGTACTCTGAATCTGCCAAAGTGTGGTCACGTTCGGTGCCCCAATATGGGTCGATTGTCACGCCGCAAGTAGGACTCAATTGCAAAGAGCACAAAGGGTAGCGATAAGGATGTAGGGTGTATAGGTAAGGTCTGTAAAGATCGTGGTTACAGTACCATCTCACATGCGTCAGCGACTGCTCTTGCCGGTAACCCGCCTTGGGAGTTGATGACAGGGGTGCTCGCACGAGTTCTGGTCTGCTCTTCGGGAAGAAGGGTACTGAATGAGGCGTTGCGGAAGACTCCGCCCAGCACACTCTTGATGTGCGCTAGATTGGCTGCGCAGTGCTACGACCTGGGTATTGGACACGGGGACTTGTCACTTCCCACTTCCCAGTGTTGTTAATACAATTCTGGAAAGTGATAGAGCCTGGGAAGTCATATCCTTCTTCTGTGAGCCAGTTATCTCTCAGGAGGTGAGCTGAGCATATAAAACAGCTTTTTTATGCTATGTGGGAGCAAACGAGCTGTCGAAGTTTTTCAATGACTATCGACGCCCAAAAACATCTACACAACCAAGGCTGTGCAGATACGTTGCCCTTCTTTACCTTCTTTCTCCTCAATGGGCCACCGAACTCACACACCGAACGAAACGCGACAGCATAGCTGTCACTTTACGCCAGTCTCATGTAAACGAGAGGTTCTACCGCAAAGTAGCATGGCACTACCTCTTACTCCTTAGGGGTTACCTTCTACCTACTCCTCTTCTTAGCTACTTTCTTAGGAGTGTCTGACTGTATTCATTCGCCATAATTTAAATCTCTTTACTTGTTTTACTTTATAGTTTATACACACTCAAACATTACATATTACGCGATGTGAATTAGATCTATGGCAAAATTATGGGTTCTCTTAAGCCGGAATTAAAAGACGGCCGTAGCTTTACATAAAACCATAATCGACACCATTATCAGTCTTCCTGCATGTCTGGCTTCATTGCATTCACTTTCTAGTCAGGCTCTATAATCAGTAAAGGCCACTGACATGATTTGCGGAAAAAGAAAATAAATAGTCTTTCTCTCTTTCTTAACCGACTGCGTCTGAAGGTGGGTAATGTATTTCGAACGCATGTATGTATGAATATATGTAGCTTTGCTACAATTTAAATGGCTTTACGTATTTTAGTAGGTTATCGTACGGTGAAGTACTGAAATAAATAACACTGACATGTTTTTGTAATAGGTGGTGCCACGCATGCACGTAGCCGAATTGGGGCAACACCTGGGAGGTACCTCTCGCTTACACGACACCGGTGTAAAGTGACAGCTGTGCTGCCGTGTTTCTTGTGGTGTGTAAGTAGCCGATGTCCCATGGGGGGAGGAGTGTAAAGTGGCAGCTGTGCTGCCGTGGTTCTTGCGGTGAGTATGTAACCGATTTCCCATGGGGGGAGGAGGAAGGTGGGCAACGCAGCAGTACAACCTCTGCGGATGGGCAAGGGGATCGGCAGTAATGAAAATGTTTGCTGTTATACTGTAAAAAAAAATTAAATTAAAACCACAGACCCCTGATAAAAACCGGTTGTAATATTACAATATGGAGATTTGTAATCTGTTGTTACTTATACCTACATATAGTGACAATCTCACTGGCTGTCAAAAATCGAGATTAGCTAAATATATGACGAGCACTGCTCGAAGGTATTATCTTTGTTTTAACGCAATAAGATAATCTGAATCAGTTCTCAGTTAGAGTCTATACATTTATATAATCAAATATCAAAATCAATTATACATAATAAAACTGTAGAAGACGTCATTATGTCTGTTTCTTGTTCGGCTTTCACGCAAAAACTACTGGACGGATTTTGATGAAACTTTTTTTGTTTAATAATAAATAAGTATTAGTGCCCGATAAGATTTAGGCTTTAATTAGCAATATATATAATGGAAATTCTAGGGCAAAATAACGGATTGACAATTCGGCCACATAACATTACACGTTACCATGACAACATATTATTTCCAATAACAGCTGTCGGGTCAACTAGTATTAAATAAGGTACTGTTATTTTTTATTTATTAAGTAAGTATATTAGTTACGTCAGAAGATCGGTGGACCTGACGTTCATTGAAAGGTTGATAATAATGTGATTAATTATAATTTATATTATACTTACTAGCTGGGCACCGCGGTTTCACCTGCGTAAGTTTCGATCCCGTGAGAATATCGAGATGAAAAATAGATGTTTGCCGATTCTTAGACCTACCCAATAGGCACACAAAATTTCATGAGAATCGGTCTAGCCGTTTCGGAGGTGTATGGTAACTAATATTGTGTCACGAGAAGTTATATACTTGTTTTATATATAGGAATTATAATAGTTAGTTTGCGTAATAACTATTAGACATTTTGTGAGCTTTAAAAAACTAATTAAAATTTTCACTGCCATAAAATAATATTTATAACCAACTTTCAAATAATGAGATATCTTTTGATTTAATGATTCTGGAGGAAGATAGAGCAAATTAAATTAATCTACTGTGGCTAGTTTCCCTAAGTATAATCTAAAAATCTATAAATTTATTTACCACATTAATTCAAAATTAGTAGGTAAGTAATAACAGATAATTCAAATGTTTTGTAACTGATTACGCTATTATTAAAAAGTGCGTGTTCTACTACTTACTCTACTTTGATTGCATCAAATAAAATGCAAATACTATCAATACATAATATTCGATTTATTAAGACTAGATATCGATAGATCTAAAAACACAAACTTTAACAAACAAAATTTAAAACTCTTATAATTTCTTTGAATTTAGAACATATTAAATCTTTTAAATATTCTTTTGCTAAAAATTTCTCAATCTACTTAATATATCTCATCGTGTTTGAATAAGATTTTTTTACATTTAACTTTACATAATATTTGGCTATTGTTGTATTTGGAATGTGCTATATAAAGTTTTTCCTACATTGTTAGCAAAAGGGGTCAGCTGCACTATAAGGGAAGGAAAACAATCCATTTCCATCAAGTGAAATATAAAAACCTAAACAAATTACCCATTAAAAAAATCAACACTAGGTACCATGCATCTTCCAATCTTTCATTTAATCCAGCTGCTTTTAATGATTGATGGCTATAACAGATATTATGTGAGACTCTATAAGAAGCCCAGAGTTTATTGCACTTGTGGACCGCACCTAGCCTAGCGATATCAGCACCAGCGCGCGAAACCGAGTGGGGGCGCTTATAAAAACTTATGGTGACCTATTTTGACTCTCACATCAACTTGCATGTCCTTGACTTACGCACAAAAAGTACATTTTCATTAGACATATTTATTATCTGTCTACAAAGAGTGTTCCAATTTTAAATATTCATCTTGTGTTTTTATGTGTAAAAATGACAATGCGATAAATTATTTTCGTGTTATTTTTCATCTGTGGACAAAATATTGGAGATAACCATGTTTCGGGTGAGTGCCTATGATAATAATCATTTTCTTCGTAACAATTGTTATTTATGATAAATTCGCTACATATTTTATTTTCATTTATTTTTTTATATTATTCTATATTTACATAGAATTTGTTTAAATTACGTTTAGAATGAAGAAAAGTTCAAGGGTGTGATTATGTCTTTATGAAATTTCTGCCAGCAAACCTAATAAATAATACTGTAATGGATTTAACATAGAACTAATATACTTACAAAAGTTTAAATCAATTACATTACACTTAACATAACCAGACAAACATATTCATTTGGACAACAAACTTTATGACAACAATTCTTTAATTTTTTTATATTTTTTAAATAAATTATTTTTATTCCCCAACTTTTTTAGGGGGGTAAAATAAATATTCATATCTAACTAAAGTTACACATGTTTGTATACTCGTTAATAAATAACCTACCACCAATATATCACACAGACATGATAATTCACTAATCACCTGCTCGTTTGCCCCCTATATCATAAAAAAATATATTAAAAAATAAGAATTTGACTGTTTTATTATATAAATACTAGTGGTCCCCCGAAGATCGATATTCGATCTAAGTGAAACGTTTTTGTATTTAAAAACTAAATATCATATGACATGTTATGACATTGTAACTAAGGTAAACAATTTACGTAGAATTTTCAACACTTGCAAAAGACACACACTTATCAATAAATACGTGTATCCTATATATCAATGTGTGTGTGTGTGTCAAGTTTTATTTATTAAATTAAAGTACTTTTAAACATTATTATTAAAATATATTAGCGTTCTGCACTTCTCTTACACGTAAACTATGAGTGTGCCAAATTTCATACTCCTCCGTCCGATCAATATTCTTAAAAATGTTCCTAAAGCTTTTGCTTCACGTATTAACATATAGATAGATAATTATATATTTAGATAATTATAATTTACGTCAATATTAGATATCAGGATATCGAGCTGTTATGAGATATCAAACCACTTTTCAATCTCGCCAGTAATAGCCTCAATACTATTAGGCCCTAGACTTTGTAATGAACTTGGAACAGGAAGTCAACGAACTTCCTTCGAGGCCGACTAATGTAGATTATGTAACTGAAAGTTGTAGCGGACACAGGAATACCTGTAATATCATGTACTTCCCAGTTCCTACAGTAGACGTACGAATAAGATACGTGTACAAATCAATTCAAGAAGAAAATAAAAAAAAACAGCAGTATAAGGAAGCAAACGAGGGGTGGGAGCCATTTTCATGATTGAAGACGCCCATAGACATCCGCATAGAGGTTACTCTACCTTTGTGAGTGTGAGCATTGTGTCTCCTACCTCTTACTAAAAAATAAGTACCTACAAGTACCGGTACACAAAAAGTAAATTCCTAAGACTAAAACATTTGCCTAATATCTCTCCTAAAGTGAACAGCAGTAGGTAGGTATTTTTTATTAAGGTTTTTAAATAACATGCAGAACACCGATAGTTGCCGGTCTAAGCAATATACGAATAGCAGTATAGCAGTCTTTGCACTCATTCAAGAAGGCTATATTTAGTACTCAACCGTTAAAGGCGTGTCATCATATTCACAAGTATTCATATATATTGTGAATATTGGTGATGATGTGACATTTGCTAAACATTTTTTTAGCAAGTATAATACTTACCCGATTAATTAAGATTTATTTTATGCCATAGGGGGCAAACGAGCCGTCGAAATATCTCAATGACTATCGACGCCCATAAATATCCACACAACCATGGCTATGCAGATGCATTCTCCTCTATCTTTCTCCTAGACCACCGAAAACTCATACACCGAACGAAACGCTACAGAGTAGTTGTCACTTTACGGCAGTCTCATGATAATTAGAGGTTTCACCCCGGTAGTGTAGGCCCAATTTGTCTGCAAAACAGCATAGCACTACCTCTGAGATGGTGATGGAATAATTAAAAATATAATTTGTAACTCTGCATTGGCTAGCAACCGTTTTATAGAGTAACACATTGTAAGTTCTATTAATTTCACATATATCATTAGGAGCCCAGGTATACACGTAGTACATATAGAGAGAACTATTACTAGAACCGGTCCGTCCAGGTTTCACATCGCGTTTAAAACTGTCATATGTATCCGTTATCACCTACTTATTGACAATTAAAACAGTGTTTAAGCTTACAAGATCTAGAATAGAACTTTTGTTCGGCATTGTTGCCTAAAAAAATTTTCGTCTTATTTTATAGTGGAGTATTTTAGTTTAGCGATAATTTATAGGACCTGGTTGACCGAGCTTCGCTCGGATAAAAAATAATAAGACGGAATTCCGCCATCTATTGAGGAGTAAAAAAACCATAATAATTATATATAATGTAATATAGATGGCGCTGATATTATATATATTATATATTATTATATCTTGAAAACCGAGCTTTTCTCGAACCTGGGACCTCGATCGATTCGATTCGATTCCTTGAGCCGAAAAACCCCTAATCTGTAACTTTCATGAAAATCGTTGGAGCCGTTTCCGAGATCCTTATTACACATATATAATTATATATATAAATATACAAGAATTGCTCGTTTAAAGATATTAGATTATGTTATTTGACAGTACCCAGGTATATTTGGTTTACCCATGATTTGTATGTGGCATTCTCTAGTCCCATCGTAGTAATTTTGTTTATATCTATATATGTATACTAGCTGCGCCCCGCGGTTTCACCCGCGTAACTTTCGATCCCGTAGGAGTATCGGGATGAAAAATAGATGTTGGCCGATTCTCAGACCTGCTCAATATACTCACAAAATTTCATGAGAATCGGTCTAGCCGTTTCGGAGGAGTATGGCAACGAAAACTGTGACACGAGATTTTTATATATTAGATAATATGCTCTATTTTTCTGATAAGGAAAAAACAGAGCATACATCAAAACATTGCTGATGACGAGGATGGTAATGGAGGTTTGACACTAATAACTACATACAGTATAGGTACATATATTATAGTAAAGAATTAGTATTGTTTCGTTATTCGAGACTAGCTGCGTCCCGCGGTTTCACCCGCATAAATTTCGAACCCATGGGAATATCGAGGTAATATTATGTAGCCTATATGTTGACCCGACCTGTTAGTAATATTCAAGCAAAATGAAGCAAATCCATGTCAACATCTCATCAACATCCAAATCCAATCCATTTTCGAGTGTAGCCCGGACATACCTACGGACAAACATAAAAACACACAGACAAACACAGAGGACAAAAACTATATTTTTGTCTTCGATATCAATTGTTGATCACGCTCCAAATATTCTTTAAAAAAAATATTCAATGTACAATTTTCAACTTTCTTACGATTTTATTATATGTATAGATTTATGTTCATGGTGATCAAAATTTTCATTATCGTCTGTCTTGATAATTATTAGTCGTTGGTGACTTTGGATTACTCTTTTGTAAGGAGTTATAGATCTCTAGATATGATACTTATGCTAAGACACTTGCAGTTGAAAACCCCTTGTATTAACAGCTTTGAAGCAGAAGCAGAAGGGATTCGCACTGTAATTAGTTATAATCATAATTTAACAATACATCGAATATCGTAACAAAATCGATTAAAAAAGAACGCGTCATCTGCGTCCGGCAGAAATATTTAGCATATTTGCAGGATTTTCCAGAAACTGGTTTCTGAACAATAATTCTGACAAAACCATGAATTAATACGATTATGAAATGCATAATTTGCCTCAACTAGATGTCATCTATCCTTGTATTGCTTACCTATCGTGATTATGATTAGATTTTGTATGTGTTACTCAAAATATGTTAAGGTGTCATAAAATTTATAATGTTTTTATTCTGAAACACCAAATTTTTCCGTGTCAATAGTCGCCTACGGGACCCATTACTTTTGTTACATGATCTCTAAACACGGACATGCATATAGGAAATCCCACCGGTTTCCACAGGTTACTGTTTATTATAGTTTCCAATAGCTAGCCGATACTTATAAATTAACTTATACATAAATCATACATATTATGAATAACATCTAATCGTAACTTGCAAAATCAAAATTAATGGCTTATTTTACACTTATTTTTTTATAGGTTTAGCCATAAGTGAAAATTATTAAGAATATATATTAAGATATAGATGCAGGGCATTAAGGCATCTAATAATAATATGATAAAAAAAAAATCGAAAAAAAAATCTAATAATAATATGATCGTCATGACCTAACAATTCTTTACATTTTTGACCTTTGTTTCTTACTGTCAGTAAGAGGTGCTGCCGAATTAGGTAAGTACGACCGGGGGTGTACATCTCGCTTACACTGTACCGGCGTAAAGTGACAGCTGTGTCGTCGGGTTACGTGCGGTGCGTAAATAGCCGGTGGCCCATGTAGTGGCAAGGAAGGAGGACAACGCATCTGTATTAACTGCTTACTTGCCACCTTGTACTATAAAAAAAACTTTATTGTTTTATTTGTAAATTTACTTCTTCTACAAGTAACGCTGTGCGCTTTAAGCGCAACTTCAATCCTCACACTACTTTGGTTCGGAATCTGCTGCCCCGTTCGGTACTTCCGGACCCATATGATCTATCTTCAAAAAAGATCTTATTGTTTATGAAAGCTCGGCAACATATCTGTTAGTCCTCTGTTGATGTCATGAGCGTTGGTGATCACTTAACATCAGGCCACCTTCAAACAACTGCTCGTTTGCCTATAGGCTATAAAAAAGTATATCTAACGAAGACGCGTACACGAGACCGGCGTAAAATGCCAGCTGTGCTGTCGCGTTTCGTGCGGTGAGTAAGTAGGCGTAGGCCCGTGTAGGTGGAAGGAGAAAGAAGGGCAGTGCATCTGTATAGCCCCTATGCGGATGTCTATGGGCGTTGGTGGTCATGAAAATGCCTCCGACAGTTTTGCCCCCTTACCATAAAAAAAGAAGTGAGTTAGCAAAATTACTTGCGTTATGATTTCTCTAATCAGCAAATAGACTGGAGCGACCGTTAGCGGTTAGCGTTATGGTTTATTTGTTGCACGCGCTGATGGTTAAACAAGATAAATTGTTGTATAA
>LUGF01038130.1:889191-900087 GCA_001625245.1 Calycopis cecrops
CAATAGTCATCAAAACTCATAATATACATCCGCGTACCTCTTTTAGATAAAGTTTGAACTTCGTCTGTAGTTTTCTAAATTGTGAAATTTAAAGTTTTGTTTAATTTAAAACTTTTTCTTAACTTCGTTATAAATAATGAAGATAATTGTTGCACGATCCACGCACTTCGCGTGATTGGATTTGACGCGTTTTTGTTTATGATGTTAAGTCATAGAACGTTTACAATTATTTATTCTGTTTTCTTTTTATTAGATTTCTTTTAAAATCTACTTATATATTATATATAACTCTTTTCGTTACTGAGTGACTGAAAGACAACGTAGAGCCGAATAGAGTAGGGACCTACCTAGAAATTTGAAAATAGGAACACGGGTTCCTGTTATGATGTAAGTGAGCACTAAGAAAGGATTTTAAGAAATCTATATATATAAAACTCAAACGTGACATAGCCATATTCTATCAACGCACAGCCCAAACCACTGGACGGATCAAGCTGAAATTTGGCATCCAGGTAGATGTTACGACGTAGCCATCCGCTAAGAAAGGATTTTTATAAATTCAACCCCTACGGGGGTGAAATAGGGTGTTGAAGTTTATATGGATTTCTTAGAAATTAACGCGGGTGAAACCGCGGGGCACAGCTAGTTCATATATATATACTGAAAGTGTAACAGAGTTTTCATATCCCACTGTTAAAGACAACAAGATGGTATGGTGAATGGTGTACTTAGTAATAATTAATTTACGAAAACAGTCAACTTGTGTCATCGATGCATGTCTACCAGACAATGACCACCCGATTGATTAATCGTTCGTTCGTTTATCAGATTCCAGATGACCCAAAGGCTTAATTATGTAAAAGAAGACAATGTAGACGTAGATCGAGCACACATCTTGCGGCTTGCCATCATGTGATATCACTGCTTGTTTGTCTTAAATGCTAAAATCTTTTTAATTTACAATATTTGTGTATTTGTATGCTTGTATGTAGATTAATAGGAATAATAGGTAATGATAATGTTTTTGTATTGTTAGTATTAGTTTTTTTTATACATATAATTTTGTAAATTGACAAATCCAAATCCAATCCAAATAAGACTACATGTCCATTTAGACTACAAATGACATTGAGTAGTCACTAAAGTAGCGCTTCACTCACAATATCATTATGACTCTAAATGAAATTCTCTTTATTTCTGGGTGTTGTTTTAATTGTAATCCATAAAATTATTTTCTTTCTCATATCTTAAACTTTCGATGATATGATGCGCCTTATGTACTAAACAGAAATCGTCAAGTGTAACCAAATGTGATTTGGTTTCACAAGGTTTTTTCTCCCGTGACTTTTAGGGTGTAAATTAGAAATTCCAACTCAGAAACCTAAATGGGTCAATGCAAATCAAACCTAAATGCACATTGTTAAAGAATATCACTTGATAATCATAGTTGACAAATGCATAATTTACGATTCTATAAAGGACATTCAGACAAAAATTCATTTTTACATTATGTATAGATGTTTAAATATAACAGAAATCGCCAAGTGTAACCAAATGTGATTTGGTTTCGCCAGCGCTCACCCGTGACACGTTTCACTGAAGACATTCTCGGCGCATCGCATGTTCAGCGCTTATTACTTCGTCAGAATTCACGTGCTAAAAGTGAAATAAGGCGGCAACGACCTACGATTCTGATAATTATACTACATTATCAAACGTTAATACTATATTAGTGTAGATGTAAGGACCTTTTTTTTTTTTTTTGGTGACGCAGAAGAATGCCTTTACGCACGCTACCCAGGGGCCGGATGGCTCAACCGGGTATAGTGTCGGGCTCGACAAGTGGGTTGTCCCTACCGATTAAACCCCTGCGAGTGCCTTCAGCCGCTATAATTGGAGGACCACGGATGTGAAAGCAATAGGGCGCCTCCAGCGACAGGCTGGCCTCGGTGAAAAGGCCAGACTCCTCCCCCTTGTAGATGTAAGAACCTAGAAGGCAGTGTATGGATCAGACTAGGATCGACTTCTCTAAGATGACTTATCCTATACAAGTATTCAACTGTTACCCTACTTATAGCTTACATCTATGAATTACAAATAACATACATTACCAACCGTACATATTATATTTGTGTAGCTATAATAACCAAGATGGCAATGTTTCTGAACTGCTGAAAGGCACTGTTGGAACTAAACTGGATCGACTCCGTCTAAGATGGCTTCTGCTATCCTAAATAGTTCAGTTGTTACACTAAAATAGCTTATTATCTAGAGGTACTAAAAAAAATATTAGACTGGTATCTTTTATGTAGCAAACCTATAGTAAGAGGTAGTGCCACGCTGCGTTGCACTCCGGCTTTGTGTGGTGTATAAGATTCCGGTGGCCCATTGAAGGGGAGGAGGAAGGAGGGCAACGGATCTATAAAATCTCCATGCGGATATCTATAGATGTCGGCAAACATGAAAATGGCTCCGACTGCTCGTTTTCTCCTCTTTACTATAAAAAGTTATCGTATTATAGAATAAAAAAGGCTAAGCGTGTAGCTTATATTGGGTATACAATATAACCAAACTGTTTGAATTCAAATGCTTTGTGTTTTCATATTTTTACGTTATTGAAATAAATTACTACAGGTTATGGCCGCAAAAGACGATGGGAAAAAGAATAAGCATATGTACACATTATATTGTCATAAAATCAAATTTGTAACGTATAAGGCACGATAGCATTCTTTAAAAGTATGCCGATCTAGAAAAATACAAGACAACTTTTTGTCTGAAGACAAGTTTAGATATCCAGTAAAAGAGAGAAGGCATTCTAAGAAACTGCAAAGGAAATGATCTGTGCTCTCTGAATCATCATAGTATTTTTATTTTTAAAAGTGATCCTAGTTATATTATTTTGTTTTATTATGGATCAAGTTTTAATTTAAACATATAGAATTTTAAATCTATATGTTAGGTACTATTAGTAGGAAGGAGATAAAGTATTTCGATTTTTTTGTTTTTTTGAAAATACAAAGATATTATTTGAATATAAACAAATTGCAATTATGTTGTCATGTAGCTGAATCGTAGTCTAATTGTATGAAATAACAAAAATAAGCTTGTAATAAAGAGAGTATAAATATGGGAACCAATAAGGGACCTTGAGGAACACCTTGGTTCCCGCTAAACAATGTTGTAATAATGACACCCAAAAAGATTTAGCTAGACAATCTATATGTATTTTTAAACCCAGTGTAAAATCTTGATTATAAACCAAAACCATGCTTGAAGTTGCTGTTGCTAAACACAGAAATGATTTTATTACTTATAGTAAACTTTGTAATAAAGGTACATTATACTACTTATATGAATATACGTTAGAAAAGGTTTCAGACACTTATACCAAATTACTCATTGTTAGCTTCATCACAGCATTCATCATCATAAAAATCTAAAAAAAATCATAAAAAAAGCGTTCATCATCATAAGTATGAGTCAGCTTTATCGGTCTACTTCTGACCATTTGCGTCAGGATATACTTATGATGGCTAGCCGATCCGTCTGGGATGAATGTCATTTTGTGTCAATTGCAGTAAAAATAATCTTACTTAGGTATTATGTACTTATTTCGACTTGTCCTGGTCATTTTTCATATATTTCACATGATTTTTTTCAGAACTTGATCCTGCTGGTGCTATGTTCGATGTCTCAGGCGGTATACATAAGCAGGATGAGTACATTGAACCGGGTGAGGGCGCCACCGCCGTTCCGGCCAGGTTTGGTGCTGCAGAGACCGATGTACCCCCAGAGACTAATGGCTGCGGCGTCGCACAGACCTTATGTGGTCTATAGAAATACACCACCGAGGTACGTCTTATTAAAAAGCTTATTCTTTCCTCAACGGTCGGCAACGTATCTGTTAGACCTCTGGTGTTACAGATGTCTGTGGGCGTTGGTGATCACTTTACATCAGGTGACCTAAATGCTCGTTTGCCTCCTATGCTATAAAAAATTTTTCAATATATTTTCTATACCCATTTTCTAAACGTGATATTGCTGGGTAAAAATCTATTTAGCCGGTGTGAAATGATAGCTATGCTGAAGCGTTTAAGGTTCGTGAAAAAAAGGATTTAATGCCTAATAAAGTCAAGGCAATTGTATATTCTCTGGGTATGCAAATTTATTAATGCTGGAGTATATACTTACAATCAGGTGGCCGACAACCAACTCTACTATTATTATCAGACTTTAATTATTATCAGCTACTATTATCATCAGATTTTAATGATGATAGGAAACCCAATTATGAATAGTTTTGCCTAAGCTAGCTGGATGGTCTTCTGGTATCTTCTTCAGCTCTGAGGGTCAATAAACCGAAGCAGCAATGGGCAGGCCACATAACATAAAACTTTCACATTTATACCATCACTAATGAAATGAACAGTTATAGTTCCAGATTCGCAATGAAAAAATACAATTCGAGTCCCATCAGAAACGTCTTTGGGCCGCCGTGGAAGAACACCACTCCGAGATTGCCATCATCATCACCGGTCACAGATTTCGACTTCGTACGTTCCGCTTCGTCACCGCCAATCGTCAGCGCAGATGGTACAGGTTGACTATCCAGAATGCACCTTTGCACTTATTTTGCTAGTAGTAGTCTTACTTTCTTCACGCATATGAGAATATTTCCAAACTGACTTTCAACTTCCGAAGGAACTAACTTATTAGCAATTCTTAGTATGAATCCTAGAGTAGTATTTAAATAATAAATAATTATTCATATATCCAATAAACAGTAATGGAAGAATCCTATTTTCGATAGCTAGTTTCTATCAGTAAGCCAAATTTTGTTAAGAATACATAAGAATTTGCAGCTTCAGAACGTTCGAAGGCAATAAAAGGCATAATATAATATGTATACTACGAAAACTGGCCTAGTCAGACTTTAGAATTCAGTACCTATATTATCCTTAGTCATAAGAAAAAAGATTATTAATTTTCAGGACTGACTATTGAATTTGGCATCCGTTTAGATATCATTCCTTTTATTGGTAAAGGCTGCAAGCAAGACATCCCATAATTTTGAACGTTGCTTTCACGTTTATGTATTTGATGGGACCACTCTACTTCTATCATTGTAGTGTCATGAACCGTATTTCATATTTGTTTTTATTTCCATCTTGTTTTTGATTTAAGTCAAGATTTTAACATCGACACTCAATGCCATAGGATTCCTGGTAAAAAAATTTCGGTACCTTGGTCAGGACACTGATACAAAGATTTGCTGTTGTAATTTAATTGATACCTAAGATTTGTGAATAGGTATAACAAAATAAAGGTAAGCTTAAAGTATAATATGTATGATTATGTACCCTATACGCTGCGCTGTCTTCGTTTTTATCATTTCATCTTCAGTGCACATTGCACTTTTTACCAATTAGCGTTCGTCCTCAGCAAATAAAAATGCCGTTATATTACTTAGTAATTGGAAAACTAATAGGTACAATTGTATAATAACACAAAGTAGTTTACCATCACTAATAATAAACGAGTTGCATACTTAGTACCTACGTGAGTATTAAAATTTAAAACCTGCTTAATATTATATATTACTAATTTACGTACAAATACATATAAAACCCTCCTTAAATTTCCATTTTATATAAAACCAAAGTGTGTGTGTACGTAGAGACCTATTTATAAATACTAATACATATTTTATAATTATTCTGGGTAAGAAGTAAGTTAGAAAAAATAGGCAGTTAAAAATACGCTATGGGTTTTAAAAAAGAAAAACTTTGAAATATGAATACATAGGAATCCTATTACTAGGAAAACAATAAAATATATAACATTCCAAAATATATTCTCAAGTTACATGAAATTCTATATTAAATAGCATTAGTCTTTGAAGAGTGCTAAAGATTTCCAATTATAAAGTAACGGCATTCTTTTGCTGTGGGCGAAAATGTTTTGCTTCAGAAAATTCTGATCAACAGGTGCAATCCATACCATACCAGCTCCGAACCTCAGCTTATCAGAGAAGCCAATTGTAGTCATCGACTCGGATAACCTGGGTGGTGCAGCGCATACGGTATGTTTACAAAATAAGTCATTCAATCAACGCAAATAGAGCCAGTAACTTCTGGCTATAAAAATCCGTAACTACTTAGGTATAATATAGCTTCAGTACCTACATATTATGTCGCTACTCGTATGCTTCACTCTATCTCCACTAATGACCCATCTATGGCTTTTATAAGCCGCACGAAATGCCACAGCATAATGCAGAATACCTTTATCTTTTTTATGGTATAGGGGCCCATACGAGCAGTTGGAGCGGATTTCATGGCTATCGACGGCCATAGGCATCAGCTTCGAGGCTATACAGATACGCTGCACTCCGTTCTCCTCCCATCTCCATGGGCCAACGGCTACTTACACACAGCACGAAACGCGACAGCACAGCTGTCACTTTACGCCGATCTCGTGTAAGCTAACGGTACTTCCCCGTTCGTGCCGGGACTATTCGGAGCATGAATGTCTGCAGTGTGGCACTACCTCTTACCTCTACTTATTAAAAAGATGCTATAAATATTAAAATACATTTAAATGTCTTCAAGCTATGTTCCATTAAGCAGGTCAGTTAAGTATCAAATGAAAACACAAAAATCACAAATAAACATTTACCTTTCAGTCCAGAACAACATACGAAGTGACGGAAAAACATCCGGAAACAATTTATCATGCGAACGGGAAGGTAGCGCAGCCCGCGGGCTTTTCTAAGACGCAGGTATGTTAATTAATTAGCTTTCTTTACAACGAGTCTCGCCCGATGTAGAAATGTTTGCGCTCAAACTGTACATTCTTAATGGAAATCATAATTGATTCGAGTTTAATATAAATTAATAAATATAGAAATGATAAGTCTAATCTTTTAAATGAGTTTTCTACCTACAAATCATAATAAAACTATGTAAAAACATAGACATGATATTTATATAATTTTACCCCACACTATAAAAAAATTAGCAATATAATTGAAAGTCCAAGTGGGTACTGAGTTAAAAAAAACAAATAGTTGTGTACATTTCAAAATTTAGCTTTTATATCTTTTATGGTATGATATATCTTTTACGGAAAAATTATAGTCTACTGATTAGCCTACTAGTTCGGTAAAGACTTCAAATAATAAATACTTAAATTTAGAAATTAGGTACTTTTTAATTTCTTTGTTCTTGGTCTCGAATCATCAACATGTTGTCGAGTCTTAAAACTGCTACGATATTGGTTAGAGAATTCAGTCTTCATTTTAGAGATAATACATATATGTTACTACTATTCGTATTTTTATTATTTTACCTAGCGCTAATAGATTTGTACAAATTAAAATCTTCCTTTAGGAATTTTCGCCCATCGACTACCAGAATATAAGAACTAATGCAGCGTTACAATTTGCCTCGGAGTACGGTCTACCAGCAATTCAATTGCCCCAGAGTACATTCGCACCTCAACAATTTTCTATGCAGGTAAAGCTCTATAAATTTCTCCCTATAATTCTTCATTTATAATTTACTACTTAGATATAAGTAAACCAAGAGCGAGTCGGATTATCTATATGCAGATTTCCGTAGCAGCAAAAATAATATCGTTGAAATTATTTCATGTTTCTAAACCATAAAATCGATTTCATAAAATTTAAATTTTATGAAATCGATTAATTTTCACGACAGTAATTTTATTCGGAGACTATGAGTTGAAACTCATAATGAACAACTGACACACTTGAACGAAAGGGACTCGACGGACGAACAATACAAAAGTATAAGGTCTCCATTCATTACCAATGGACACCCTAAATTAATAAGTGATTATTTACATCGCATTATTTCTGGATATGAGGGTTTTATTTCAATTAGATACAAATTGTTTTATGGGATTTATACATTACACAATTTTCTTCCTTTAATATATTTCTGACTAATAGACAAATAGCCTTCTAAATAACCTTTCCTTTTCGTTCATGATATGATAATACAATTATATACAAATAATTATATTATTTGCATATTGTAATGATATAATAAAGTATATGTTTTATAAGTACCTAATAAATAAGTAAAAAATCTATAAAATGTCATACGGATAATATAATTATACTTAATCATATTATTTATTGCAGGGATTATTTCATGGAATCAATGGTTTGCCAGCGCAATTCCCTAACGTACTTCATAGAGAACCAGAAGGAATAATTATCCCACCTAATCCTATATTCCAATCCGATCCGTCATTTTTGCAAAAATTACAAAGTCAGCTTATTCAACAGTATCCGACACTAGAATTTATACCATACGCCCCAGATGTACAACCTCAAAGTATACCACAACCTTCAGAAAGTCAACCGCAAATATATCTACTTCAAAATGAGCAGATAGTTAAAAAAGAACCATCGGCGTTCGTACCAAGTGGAAACAAGAATTTGGTTCAAAGAGAAACGGAAGAAAAATCTGTATTACCGATTATTCCCCAAGCCTTTACGCTAAATAATACCACAGAAAATATAGTTGACACTACAACAATTGTACAACCACTAAACGTCACAGTGGAATTTGTGGCAGAAACTCAGGCTCCGACATCAACTGTAAAGTATGTAGTTGAAGCAAACGAGGAGGAAAAGACAACCCCTATATACTACACACAAGTTGGACAGGCAATAGACAACACAATCGCTAATAATATTTTCTCAGCCGTAAAGGACGTAAGAGAAAATCTTCCTCAAACTGGATCAGAGTTGACAATTGACCAAGCTCCACCAAAAACTAGTACGACAGAAGCCACTACTACAACAGTTCAAGTAGAAACAAAACTACCTACTACCCAGGCCATAATAAATGACGAGATTAACCATTCGAATATAAATTTAAATTTAATAGGTGCACCATTTGAAAAGACTGCTGAATCTGTTAATGTGGCTTACACCATATTACGTGCTAATCAAAGTCAATCCAAATTAAATAAAGACGGTTCTGTGTTTGCCGGACAACTGGTGGAAGCCACAGTCAGTGAAGATCAAGATTTTAATAAAGAAAAATCAACATTTGCGAAACGCGCGCCTTTAAGGTTATTTGCTGTGACAGAAAAGTACACCACCGAACCTGCAAAGGTGACCGTTGTAAAGGCGAAGATTCCGCCAAAAAGTAAATTGACGTTTGATGATAAAACAGGAGAGCCAGTGTTGAGAATTTATGCTAGTTACGTGAATAATCCTTACCAGGTAATATGTGCTTTTAATTTAATATTCACAGAGAATAAAAAGAAAAAGAACAGAATAAAATGTACAAAACTTCGAATAAAATATAGGGTGACAAAATTTTTTTCGAAAGTCCTATAATAAATATAGTTGTTATATTTATTTATTTATTTATTTATTTAACAATTTATGTACATGGAAACAAACTTATATGCTAAACAGAGATATACTACAAGTCAAGTACAAAGGTACAGCTTATTCCATACAGGAATCTCTTCCAGCAGACCTGATAAACGGAAACGTTTATAAAGTTTAGGCCATATTTGGGTGTACATAAAAAATAACTAATTACTAACAAAGTAACATATACTTTATTATTCATATATACATACATACAATAAATATCATATACATACATATCTGAATATATAAAATAAACTAATATATACAAATATACATTTATGTAAGTACTAATATATAGACATATGTAAATAATATATAATAATATTAACTAAGATAAAATTCAGTTACAAATTGTATTCGACTTTGTTAGTTTATTTATGTTGATACAAACTTAATTAACTGTCTCATTTAAAATTATTATCATCAGAGACTTTCTTAGTTCACCGTTGAACAAATATATTTATTATTTCTTATACCTACTATCTACTTAAATTCACTTAAAATTGCTACAATTCGAAAATCCTCTTCCAATCTTGTTAAAGGTCTGATAAACGAACTCCCTCTTGTACCTACGAGGTTTTAAATAATAAAACTTTTTTTAAATTAGGTTTAACCTTAGGAATAATAAGAAAAAATATTTTATCTGCACTAATGTTGTAACATTCTACTTCTGTTTTCAATACTTGACTTATAATAACTACTATTATAGCTCAGACAACAAAAAACTAAATTTAAGCAATTTGACATGATGTTATAATATCCAAATCGATATCGAAAAATCTCATTATAACACTGTGTGAGAGCGAGAGAGAGAGAGTGAGTGGTGAGAGAGCCTTATGTCAAAATCTTTAACATCGCGCGCTCGCTCCTGATTGGCCCTGCGCGCGCTGCAGCTGCGCTCTCGTTGGTTAGATTTTAATGTCGTCGAGTTCGCTGTGACGTAGGCATGAATTAAATTTTTCGCAATATTTTATTAATTGATTAATTGCATTAGTGAAGATAAAGTAGTGTATGCAACTGCATATAACACGGGTATTAAAACACTATTAATTGATTAATTGCATTAGTGAAGATAAAGTAGTGTTTGCAACTGCATATAACACGGGTATTAAAACATTCGTGTTACTATTTTGAAACTCGCTTTCGCTCATTTAAAAAAATCACACTCGTGTTTTAATACCCTTCATTATATGACAGTTGCATAAACTACTATTATTATACGACAGTTGCATAAACTACTATTATTTCTAAGTCTAAACTTCATTTAAATTCTTCGTTCTTAATTAAATATTAACAATTGATTTTTGTTACCTAGAAAGAACAATTGACAACAAGATTGGGGAGCATGCGAACAACAACAATGATGACGAGAAAACAGGATAACTTCGACACATGGGACTCGGCTCCTGTGAAAAACGTGGAGAGATTGTCCCTTAACGGTGACCAGGAAACACAGTTTGGCTTAAAAC
>LUGF01038144.1:0-10506 GCA_001625245.1 Calycopis cecrops
CAAAAAATGGATCGCACGCGGCGAGGAGCGCGCGCTCCGTGCCGCGCACATGGATCGCGCGCGGCACGTCTACACATCTCGCTCCGTGGAGCGCGCTCCATGCCGCGCGCGTTTGGAGCGCTTTGGATCGTCCGGTGTGGATGCGGCTATTTGGTGTGTAAATGCGCGTCGCTGATTCACTTGCCATAATAAAATCTTAGTAAAATCCATCTAGTATGTTTACTAACGGCCTTTCTCAGTATTCTATCTATCCACTCGTTTCGTACAACACCACTGTAGATATATTTCAAATATTTCGAATAGAGCCTAGGACAAAATTCAATCCCCAGTAGCCTAAAGCAACGATAGATGGAATATTGTAAACGGCTGTAAATCAATTAGCTACTTGTCACTTACAAATGACATTTCTGCAAATGATAGTGATGTGCCGTCTATATCAATCAGCGGGCGATATCGATAAATCTCGTTACGATAATATCAATTATGTCGAGAATGTGCCGCGTTTAATAATAAATACCAGTTGCGGTAAACTATAACGCCAATTTACATTCAGCGGGGCTTTCTAGTGTAAAACGCGAAGTAAATCTGTGCGATAGCGGACGCCATAAATGGCCCTTGTGAATCTGTCCACGCTTTTACCGTTGCTGCTTTGAATATTGATTTTATTGAAAAAAAATACATTGTAATTTATTAGGTGTTACATTTTCTAACATCTATAGCAAGGGAGCAATTTCTTTGGGATGAAGAGTAAAATTATATTATTTCAGATATTAATATATACACTTGTTACACGTCAGCCAAATCCGTTGAGCAGTTTTTGAAAAAGACTGCTTTCGTGCCGTATATGTACTTCTACTATGTTTCAGGTCAAGTAATGATGCGTTGATTGGTCTGAGTATATTTTTAAAATCGCAAGTACATATGTAGGCTAATTATTGATGTACAATACTTTAGTATGGCTTTAAATTAAAATCTATTTATGTGTGCCACTAATGCGTTGCAGCCGACTCGGGCATAACACCGACAATAAAACTTAAGTATGAAGCGTACTCTTTATTTGTTTTTCGGAAACTACCTTTATCTACTAATCCACTAACCGTGCGTTGCCATTCTTTACTTCCTTACCGTCAATGGGCCACCGTCTAAGCACAAACTTTTAAGTTGTTATAATATGAAGGTACCTTCCTGGTCGCGCCCTGTAGTTCTGCTGCAACACGGCATAGCACTATCTCTTACTAAACTGACCGATTAAGCCATTCATTTCTAACCAAATATATTTACGAGGAAGTAAATTAAATGTCCATTCACTACTATTTATCGACTATTGATGAACTATATCGATAAAGTCGAGAAACCATATCGATAACGTCCATATAACGCTGTAGAGTTGAACACAACAATGACGTGAAATAACCGTTTAATATCGAATTGAGCTCAAGCTATTTACAATTAGTATAACAATAACACCTTACCCACAATGTTAAATATCCTCCTTCCGCTAATGGGCTCATTAGTGATGAGAAATGTGTCGATAAAATGTACGTGTAATAGGGTTTTATGTTCAAATAATTTCAAAGCACCGCTTTATTGGCTGCATGTTATAGTTATGTTTATAACGGGTCTAGGAATTCTAGGGTACCAGTAACTGTAAGTGTTATTTTGGGTTCTAGAATACATTTCGAATACTATTTAAGTTACAACTTAACTAAACCTAGGTAAAACGGAATGCTGTAGTTAAATTGATTAGAATTTTCATTTGGTTTTTTTTATATTTAAACAATGTAAGTGATGTAGTTATATATTTTTTTTAGTCGGTAGCTTATTAATACATTACAAAATGCCATGAACCCTTTTGATGGTTTTTAATCTTTATTGAAGGGACTCAGTCAACATTGACTATGTCGCCCCCCTCCCACCCCCTTTTGATGGTTGAAAGTCTACTCTATAGGAATATTCACTCCCATCATGCAATATTTTGACAGGTGTATTCAGTTGTCATATTATAGCCCTAGCAGTCTTCTCAGTCTGCACTTTTCCCGTGCAGATCCCCATCACCAAGGTGGCTGCATCCTGCTTGCAAGCAAGCCCGGGCATGACGCTAGCGCGGGGCCCGTAGCCCTCTTTCGGCTTCCCAGACCATGAGGGAAGAACACCATCGATCGATGTTTTATCATTGGGATTTTCAATCAAAAGTTAGCTAGTTTGTTAACACTTCTACACCAGAGTACTACTGAGACCAATACTAAAAAAGTATTTACAATTAAGAATCTACGTTGATGTAAATATCTATTTGTGCGATTCTCACACCGCGGCTTACTTTAGGATATATTTGAGTCTTTATCGACAGATTTATCGATATTCGTGTGCACTTCACTGTTTATTCGCACATTACGTTACAAATATTGTTTTCGTTATTTATTTTAAAACTATTCTCGGAACATAGGCCTACTGCCTAGTTACATATTTATTTGTATAATAATGTCGAAACCGCGAATTATAGTGTAAATCATAAGTTAGGTTGGAACAACTGTTGCAACAGGGATATTGCTGCATTGCGGCCGAAACGGGCTGTGACTACCGGGATCAACGTTTACGTAATAGGTGATGATGTGAAGTAATGTTCTCGCTTTTAAAGAAGATTCCGACATATTGGAAAATTCATTGTAGAGTATGGGGTGCGCACATGTTACACCTACTAGGTTCGCCCCGCGGGTTCACCCGCATAAATTTCCATCCCGTGAAAAATAGAACATCACCTATGGCATCCCATAGGAACCTTTTTTTGGATAAAAACTATCCTATGAGTTAATCTAAGTTACTCTCTGTGTGTGCCAAATTTCATGAAAATCGGTTCAGCAGTTTTTGCGTAAAGGAGTAACAAACAAACAAACAAACATACAAACTTTCGCATTTATATTAAAACTTATATGTTCGTACTTCCCGTCGGTACGGAACCCCCGATGTCCGACTCGCACTTGGTCGGTTTTTAATTTTACTGCTCATATTTTTATATCCATACCGCGCAGCATGTGAGCCTTAAATAGCATCTTAAATACTATAAAGATGCTATTTAAAGCTCATCCAAAGATGAGAAAATTTAAGTATTTACTCAGAAAATAGATAATTTTTGATCGTCAAATTCTTTATACGTCCTAAGGATCGTAATTTCAACATTTCACTGCTATTTTTATGGATCAATAACACAGATTACGTGTGGATATGTTAAGTCGCTGCTCATCAAAGGACCACTTCAACACGTGAGCCCGGTGTAGGATTACGTCGTAAAAAGAGGGATGAGGTTGGAAGGACGAAGGTATCGGTCCGGCGCGGCAGGGGTCCACATGATCGCTCTGCACAGCTGTGATGTCACGTTTTGTATTGTTTTCCCTGGGTGTTAGAAGGGGAGGGAGAAGGAGGGTAGCCTTCCTCTCTCTTCCTCTAATTGGCCACTTAAAACCCACAAACCGCACTAACATTGGCATAGCTGCGCCTTAACGCCGGTGTTGCGTGAGAAGAGGGACCACCCCGATCGTGTCCGTGAAATTCCGACACAGTTGACGATACCGGTACGAGCTAAGGATACTTATTCTTCTCTCAAAGGTCGGCAACGCATCTGTTAGACCTCTGGTGTTGCGGATGTATGTGGGCGTTGGTGATCACTTTACAACAGGTGACCCAACTGCTCGTTTGCCTCCTATGCTTTAAAAATCGGCCAAGTGCGAGTCGGACTCGCGCACGAAGGGTTCCGTACCATTATCTACAAAAACGAGAGCTTATCTTTTGTATGGGAGCAAAAAAATCACGTTTATTGTATGGGGTATTTGTTGTTATAGCGGCAACAGAAATACACCATCTGTGAAAATTTCAACTGTCTAACTATCATAGTTCATGAGATACAGCCTGGTGACGGACGGACGGACGACGGACATCGGAGCCTTAATAATAGGGTCCCTATTTTTTTTTTTACCCTTTGGGTACGGAACCCTAAAATAATAAAATAACGAGCTGCCTAATTTGTAGGTGACGACGCCGGGATGGCTGTCGTCTCTAGAAGGGCTGAGATAAGGAAGGTGGGAATATGGGATAAGCTGACTCACCTGATGTCCAAGCGAAGCGCCGCGTCTCTCGAACACACCACCACACTTATAATTAAAGAGTTTTAGTTTTTGAGCTGACAAAGCACTGAGTTAATTAGTAATAGATTTAGGAGCAATAAATATAATAGCTTGATTTAGCACAAGGGAAAAACACTGGTAATAGCTATCTGCGCAGAAGCATACATGAAGGGTGCAAGCGAGCCAAAACCATGGAACGGACTGTCGATCGCCCGCGCGTCCGGTGTTGCCCGGGGGTGAATGTGTGTGAAGTTAGCCCGTACTTCTAACGTCACGATTTGGCGTGAACAGTAGGTTACTATTAATACTATTCCCGAATATAAAGTGCAAACTTCAGCAACTAGGTGTAATAACAGTCTAGACGCAGGGTACCTAAACCAAAACATAATCGAACTAACAGCCCTGCACCGCGCCGGGTGACGAGACAGTTTCGGCGCTACAAAGGCGCAGACACACATAAATAACTTGGAAATTAACGTACGAGCTCTTCATTAATAAAGATGTAGATACCGTCGTTACTGAGATAATACGCGGCGATACGGGGTTTTATGGACCCTACTGACACACAAATATTTTTATGATGGCCTATGGTGTAGTGGTGCTGGTAGTACGGGGCAGGCCCGGGTTCGATTCCTGACATATTTTTTATAGTATATGACAGCAATGGAGAAATCGGGAGTCTTTTGTCTACCGACACCCATAGACATCCGCATTTCTTCGTTCTCTCCTCCCTATGGGTCGAAATTTTGACCGAAACATCTTTCTATCTCTTTCCAAACGATTCACGTCCTCAAACAATATACTCGGTTCGTGCACGTAATATATTTTTTTAAAATAGATATTTATAAATCGCAACGAGTTGACATGGCAATTCAATGAACGTAGTCGATAAAAAATCGATTTTATCGATTTATTTGACTTTACATTCTTAGCTTATCTTGACACCTGTTTATTTGTAGGCTTATCCACAGATGCTAACGAGTGATATCGGCATAATTTTTAAATCTAGAATTTATCGCCGGTCATATATTTTTTTACAGCGTCGTACACGTGAGAAAAAACTTAAAAAAAATTCCTGTGGCTAAACTATTGCTCCGATTGATCTGATTTTTGTTGTGTGACCTGGAAATTATACACTACAAATGAGGTGGTTTCATATGACTCTCGCTTTTATCAAGCTTGTCAAGGTATGTAGGTATAAGCGTAATAAATTTAGTACATATATGTGGAATATTACAAAAGTGCTGTTTATGACGGAAAACAAACCAGCCTAGGTTAGGTTAGGTTACCTACCTATAAGTTTTATGAGTGCAAAACCACGGAGCAATGCTAGTATACATATGTTTACCGCAGTGGCATCAGTATACCACTCGAGGACCTTAGCAAATGAATTTTGGACATAAAGAAGCTTTTTTTTTAGTTGGGATTCTCCTCTGCCAGGCGCCCCTTCCGACTGGTGGCCGGTGGCTCTTGGCTGACTTGCCACCCTGTTGTTGCGCCACTGGTTTCCGGACAGAAGCAAACCGCTTCGTGGCATCATGCCGTAGCCGATTTAGGCCATCCGAAACTCACGCGACGCGAGACGCGAGCGAGACGAGAAAGCGTAGCTATTACTTCACGCCATTGTTATGTTAGTGTGAAGTTTTCCTCTGTGGTGCAGACACGATTCGGCTACAATGCAGATAATATATAGAAGTTTACAGGAGCATTGCCCTTCTTACTCCTTCCACATGGGCCACCGGAAACTCGCACACCGCAAGAAACGAGACAACGCAGCTGTCTCTATCGTATTAGAGGTACCTCCCCAATACCTCTGCAATGCAGCAATGACGACCTCTTTCAAAACGTAGTCAATATTGTCATTGATCTCGTAATCGTGTTGTATCTAAACCCGCGGGTTAATTAGTTAACCTCTAAGTTACGGCTCCTGTTAACTTAACCGTAAGACATTTCCGTGTTACGTCATTAGATGTAAGTGCTTTAGATAAAGTAGCTTGAGCTAGCTGTAGAGTCATGCATGCTTGCGGCACGCCCGTGAAAGTACACAGTCCACTCCACGCACACTTACAAATTTTTTTTGGTTATGCTATGTAGTCGCGTTTCGTGCGGTGTGCAAGTAGCCGGCGGCCCATGGAGGTGGAAGAAGAAAGGAGGACAGCGCTTCTGTATAGCCTATGCGGATGTCCATAGGCGTCCTTAGTCATGAAAATGGCTCCGACAGCTCGTTTTCCCTCCAGTACCATAAAAAAAGTCGAAGTTCGATGACGTAAATTTTTTTTTAATAGTATAAGGGGGCAAACGAGCTGTCGGCGTCATTTTCATGACTACCGACGCCCATAGACATGCGCATAGAGGCTATACAGATGCGTTACCCTCCTTCTACCCCCCTACATGGGCCACTTGTGACAGCTAAGTTGGCGTACGGCACGTAAGATCTACGTATATCTTGCATAATTTCTGTCCGTCCAGATGTATATATACGTGGCCTGCCATCAGGTGATTTACTCGTTTGCCGATGGTGATTTACTTGTTATTGTCACCCCGTCAAATTAATCCGTCAGATGTCAGTGTCATCTGTCACCGCGTCAAAATGTCCCCTTCACATCTTGATTTATTGACCTCTTACTAATTATATTACTAACACTTCAAGAGATGAGGGATATAACATGATATGATATTTTGACAAAGGGAGGGGTTAAAAGGGGTGCGCCCCCTTTTTAACCCCTTTTTATGTCAAAATGGGATGTGCCCCGGTGTCACTCCCATTAATTAAATCCCAAAGGAATCGTTTGTCTTATCGTTAACAACAGTATCTATATAGTTATCTATATTGAGCTTAATTTTATGCAAATCTGTTAAGTTTTTGCTTGAAATTAACTAGCACTTTGGCATTTATTATATTAGTTTAATGTACAGTGACAAATCTTGGTCAAATCAGTGCAGCTCTGGATTAAGCACTGGAGGGGCCCGGGGCTTAGAAGGGATCTCTTTCGTGTAAAGAGATCGGATGAGATGATTAAGGCCCTGCAGCCTTACGGCACCCGGGGTAGCAGCCCCTCCAGGCAGCACCGGGATCCTGCGCTGAATGTGTGCCTCCCCTTGGCATATATTACCTTTATGGCCCATGGTCCATGTTTGGTGGAGAAATGAGGGCAGCGCATCTGTATAGCCTCTATGCGGATGTTTGTGGGCGTCGGTAGTCATGAAAATGGCTCTGGCTGCTCGTTTGCCCTCCTATATCATAAAAAAAAATGTAAGAGCTAATAGTATTATGTAAAAGCGATTTGAACCAGCATTACCCACGATATACCAATAGTTCACCATAGTGGTACCGCCGCTGTGCTATGTTCGTAGGCCTTGTGAGTTTCCTATGGCCCTTCAAAGGGGAATGAAAGGCAATATGCTTACCATTGTGCGGAAATCTCTGGCAGTTTTTAACATTGCACTAAAAAAAATATAATCATATTTTTAGAACATGTAGGATCCCCTATCGCCCATCTGCGGGACTCAGACCCAGACCCTCTCGCAGATGGGAGAGACACATCCCGATATAGTAATGTTTATAATACCTAGTGAATTGAACTATTATTATCATGGCCAGAGAGACCACGGAGTCCCTCAACCCCCGACTCTAACGTAGGGGTCACCATAAGCATGGGACCCATGGTCCTATCACAAAACACTATCGGTTCAATGGTCAATTACACTGCATTGGTTCCAATTTCGCAATTTAACCAAATGGTTAAACACTAACTGTCACGGTCAAACGGAAAATAATTTTCCCAAGAAATCAATAATAATCGTTATGTAATTTGTGATGGTGTTAACACCATGGCGATGTGATGCGGACATTTTGTTTCGCCATCGAGCTGGCTCAGTGTGGCAGTTACTAGTGAAATCAGAGTCTGATACCTAGTATTTCGTTGTAATAGTAAGAGGTAGCTGCTTGCATGCAGCCGAATAGGACCGGTGAGGTACCTCTCGCTTACACGATACCGGCGTAAAGGGTGTATAACCGTGCGATCCAGTTAGTAATTTCATATTAAGGATATCTCTATATTGCCGAAGTTCTTCCAGAAACCCTATTATTATGATAAATCAATTTTCACAGCATACATCTGTTCAAAAAAAGTGTGTGCTTTAGACCACACAACCGAATTAAACTTAATTATTGATTTTCAGTAGTTACTATGGCATAACATGCCATATGATATTTATTTTTTAAATACAAATAGTTGCACTTAAATCGAATTTGAATGACAACTTTCATTGGCCTCGCCTGATGTGTGATTTTTGTAACACTCTCCCAGCCGTCCCCAGCTTACTCCTCAAGCGCACGTATAGAAGTTTTACTTCAAAAATAAAAATTTTATCTGCAAAAACACTTGTTAACATTAAACTTTATTCTCTTTAAACCGTGTGCAGACCAGTTACAGTAAATATATGCGCAGTAAAATCACGCACTCTTCAGTGTTACAACGCCATTCCCATACAATACCAAATGTTCCATTTTATATAGCCCATATCTTTTTATTCAAAGCACTTGCCACGAGGTGGCATTAAAGTTTTTATAGTGCGTTTTACGAGGGAGTCCGACTGAGCATCGTTGCGAAAGCAGTGATAAGTTGGTAAGGTGTTTACAACCGTGGCGATTGAGTTAAGTGACTTCGTTTTTTGAACCTAGCGTTCTATAAGTAATTTTATTGGCTTTTGACGAGCTGGCGCCTGGCACTGACTTGCTGGCGCTGACTCGTGAATGGATGAAGTTTAAAGGCGTTAATCTTTAAAAGAAATCTCTTTGAAAGGTGCAGTATGGGGCAGCCTACCTGGTTGAATGGGATGCAAGCAGGTTCTGAGCGCAGATACAATTAAGTACAGTTGCTTATAATGATGTCCTGGACTAACATCGAGTAGAGTAGCCATTTCTGCAAGTAGTCCAGTATAAAGTGGGCGGGAACTGTACTGGGCACAATCCCCATATTTGGAGTGATGTCCGAAAAAATATAACGTGTCCCGGCAAAACGGATATTTAAAAGATAAAAGGCAAAAGCACAATTAGTCCGCTTTAAAATTTAAAATAAAAAAAAAATTAAAATATTGAAATCGAACATCTCAATCAAAAAGAAATAATAATAGAATATTTTTTTGTCACGATCATAATAAAAAATCCCGGTTTTTAATTTTGTCTAAGTTCCGATCCGATCTGAGTAAATAGGAGGCAAGTGGGCGAAACCGCGTGCCTCAAGTAGTTTGTATACCCTCCACTAGACCCATAAAAATCCCAACTTTACATAAACATCACCCACAGGCGCAGCTTTATTAAACATAACCGTTTTACAAACCCTGTTACGTTCTGTACACGCTCCGCATCTTGACACTAACTTTGGGTTTATAGCTCGTACAGCATCTCAATCCTACATCGTTTGCGTAAAGGTCAATTCACACCGAGACGCGACGCGACGTGACGCGGCTTTTATTTCGCGCCGCGAGACGCATCTTTAAATCGTATCATCAACGACGCCGCGCGGCGCAGCGGAACGTGTCTACTCGCCGCGGCTGTGCCGCGGGCGACCGCCCCTCCCGCGCCCACCCGACACCCGTAGTTAGGGAGTTATTTTTGTAATCTTCTTCCTCTTTTTCTTCTGCAAGAAGTCCGATTATAACAAGATCCCAGTCTATCATTATGTTTTCACTCTTTATCACTCGATCGAACTGCATGAGATCTAAACGAAGTCGGGACGGAAATAGTAGACAAGTCGCCACAGCGGCCTCAGGCTGCGCCTCGCGGCGCCGCGCTGCTTCGCGCGGCAACGCGAGACGCAGCACCGCTCTTGCACGCCGCGCGTCACCGCCGCGTCGCGATACGTCGCGCTGCGCTGCGAGGCGTCTCGAGGTGCAGCGCTGCGCAGCGCAACGTATCTGAATTCTCACAATGAAATGTGTATCTTTTCGTGTAGTAAATAAAGTATATTTTGAGTTGCTCTATGTAAAATCTACGCGCGGCGCCGCGAGGCGTCGCGTCTCGGTGTGAGCTGACCCTAAGAGCTTAAGTGCTATAAACTGGTCATGTGCTCTTACTAGAAGTTTATTTGGAGCTGCTGTGTGTATGTATTCGGTGGCTCGCATCTGTATACGACTGTGCGGATGTCTGTGGGCATCAGTAGTCATGAAAATGGCTACTGACAGCTGGTTTACCCACCTGTGTAATAAAAAAATTTGGTAAGAGGTAGTGCCACACTGCATACTTGCATGCAGTCGAATTGGGCCGGCACGACCGGGGAGGTACCTCTCGCTTACATGATACTGGCGTAAAGTGACAGCTGTGCTGTCGAGTTTCGTGCGATGTGTAAGTAGCCGGTGGCCCATGGAGGTGGGAGGAGAAAGGAGGGCA
>LUGF01038195.1:0-11334 GCA_001625245.1 Calycopis cecrops
CAGCTTTCAAAACGAAAATGTTGTCACTAGTAAGCGCCAAAATAGTCCCCGTTTATGGGATTAGTTATTAATGTAACGAAACGTAATGTAATGTAATCACTAATCAGTAATCACGTCCATTTACTTATTTCTATTTTTACTTTTAATATTCACCCAATTAATGTAACAGTAGTTAAGCTTTTTTATTTAATCCAGGGAGGATTAACCATAAAACCTTTTTTTGAGGTTTTCTGTCCGAAATAAAAATATTAGAGAGAAGTGGATAGAAGTGACTCGAGTTAACCGAATTGAGCCATCATGGAATGGCCATCCGCAGCCTAATTTGTTCAATACATTTTGAAAGTGATGATTTTTACATCACTAAGAAAGGACTTTGTCGTGTGGTACGAAATGGATTTCCAAAGGTTACGAGGTTCCAATCTTTCTATTATATTGTACTAGTTGTTACCGGCGGCTCCGCTCGCGTGGTTTTTCATGATAAAAAGGATACGATGGCACTCTTTAGTCCTTCAACTAACTCCATATTAAAATAATATTTCCATATTAAGCAATTTAGAAAGTGTTTAAAACTCTGACGTTTCTGTCAAACATTTGAAACATTTGTGCGAATATAATGATCCTCTAACGAAGATAATTTTAGGAAAATACTTCTCTATTAGAACACGCCATATAATATTTAAAACAAGCGAATGTTTTAAAGAAAGAAGAATAAGAGATCAAAACACGTATTAATTAAGGTTTTTATACGGTTCAGTGAAGCAAATAAAAATTTCATTTGATAACTAAGGACGTACGTCATACTGTTACGTGCGCCTGTAACAATGCCATCTATAGCGCTTATTTGATTGATTTGATGGAAATGTGTTTTCCACTGGAAGTTTATCGCTATAAAAAGGAGCCTATGGCACTGGCTATAGTCCTTCAAATATCCACCTTCTAAATATCACATCGAGCCGTTGATCTGACTTAACGTGAAAAAAAGACAAACAAACAAACATACATACATACACACTTTCGCATTTACAATATTAATATGGATTTAGTAATGTAGGGCAATGAAAATTCTTGTTGAAAATTCCTAAAATTTTCATTATTATGCATTATTTTTCTCTCTCATCGTGGCTAGTTATCGAACCTATGCCAATCCAAAAACAAAATCCATATGAATATAAAACGTTCTTGGGTAAAATCTCGTAAAACGTTTCGGAACGAAGTTACGGCACTTTAAAAATATTATTAATGCGAAAGTTTGTATGTTTGTTTGTGTGTTACTCCTTCACGCAAAAACTACTGAGCCGATTTTCATGAAATTTGGCACACAAGTCGAGAGTAACTTGCATTAACACATAGGATTTTATATTTTATTTATATTATATTTAATTATTTTATTTTATATAGATATTTATCCCGAAAAAATTTTTCTATGGGATGCCATGGGATGATTTTCTATTTTCCACGGGAATGAAATTTACGTGGGTGAAATCGCGGGGCGCAACTAGTAAATAATATGTTTGCTTTTTTGTATCCATATATTATTTAAATAACAATCCAAACTTGTTTCTTATTTCTACACTTACTCGCATCGTAGAAGGAATCGAGGTTTCGAACGACGCGACGCAGTGAATGGGTTGAAAGAAAATGCTAACGTATGTATTTACTTATCCATTCATCACGTCCGTATTGATATATTTTGGGGTAATAAGTTTTTACTACACGGCAACTCTCACTAAGCGCACACATGTTTTGCGGATATCAAAAAACTGGCTTCATTTCACTGTTGAGAACGCTCCGTCTATACTTTTTATTAAGTCTATGCTTTGACCGGACTGAGCGAACTTTATCTGTACGTCTCTGATAAAAATTAGCAACTCAGTCATCACACTTTTGTAACGCCATCTATATGATGACCATGAGTGAGTGTCATAAATGCGAAACTTAGCTTCGCTTAACTTCGGAACTGAATCACCTACAGACTTGAAATTGTGGATTTTAAGTATGTGATTATAGCCTACTAGATGACGAAAATTTCTGCCTTCTGGTCTTCTCCAGTGGCCCTCAAATAGGGGCGTGAAAATGCGGCGAAATGGTTCCAGTAAAGGATGGTACGGCAGTGTTTGCTTCGCGCTAGACTTGTCGGGGGCACTGCCGTGCCCCCAGATCCAATAGGTATCCTTTTTAATAACTAATTCGCTAAAATTGTAATTTGTTTTTTCAACTATAGACTTATATATAGTTTAAATATATACGTCTGTTATTATTGTTCCTGTATTCTATTCCGCATATGAATTAATGTAAATGGCAGTTTAATTAAAGACGAAGCTAAACGAACTTAAATGAACAGTTTTCATATTTTTAAAAACTATTTTTTCATCATAATCTGTGGCTTCTAACATATTGACCATAGACAAGGTACACTACACGCGCATCAAATTGAAATTACTCCCTCATCCCGAGGTAGATTTTGTCCCGTCAAGCGTGGCTAATCAAGGTACCAAAAGGTGAGGTTTCTAATCATTAAATCATTGATTTACAGCAATTTTGCGTGCAAATTTTGATTGTTCTTGTATCAAAATCAATATCTAAAAATAGTTTGTGGTTTGAAACATGTTAACTGGTTCCAAAATGCATATATTGTCTAAATTGAGACCGACTGTTAGTAGTGTAGTTCATCGTTTTCTTTCTCAAGTAAAGAATTGTCATTAAAACACAAATATGAAATAGGTTTACATTTTTCAGAAAAATGAGCAGCTCGGAGGAGGTATCATGGATTTCATGGTTCTGTGGGCTCCGGGGAAATGAATACTTCTGTGAAGTAAGTGTTCAATATAGCATATTGTTTTTTTTTCGTTCCAATTAACTATTGATCACTTATTAATTTCAGGTGGATGAAGATTATATAAACGATAAATTTAACCTGACAGGGCTTAATGAGCAAGTTCCACATTATAGACAAGCATTAGATATGATTTTAGATTTAGAACCTGGTAAGTTTTAATTTAAACTTTTATGTATTTTACAATTATGGTAAATTTATTAATTTAATAACAATAAAATATTCCTAAATATCAATAAACCTCATTCTATAATAAATTGCAGTGTTTAAACTAATTAAATTAATTAATTAGTTTCAAATCATTTTTATTCTTGCTCTTTGTTATATATTGTATGTGTTGAGCTGTGAGCAGTTTGTACACAATTTAATGTGTCTATCATGCTTTTCTTGATATGGTGCCTAAATTAAAATAAATCTTAAAGACAGGTGTTTGTGTTGTGTGTGTGTGTGTAAATTGATTGAATGATTGAGTCAATATGCTCCTAATATGTCGTGACTACGTGGGATCCATGGTTCATCCATTATGGAACTATCTCAAAGATTGTGTGTGAGTTGAAGTTCAATGATCTTATATCATATGTAAAGGAAGTAAAGATACATATAACGAAAGAAATATAGAGGTTGTGCCATTTTGTAAGTGGCTGAATTTTGAATGGCCCATTTTACTCATCCAACACCGTTTTTGGAATTGGAACTATATTTTACTGCTTACAAGAGCTTTTTCTATTAGGAGACTGCTCGCCTGGTCTCGAGTCAGCACAACAATTACATACATAGCTGTAGCTATATGCATCATGCATATCTTCTAACAAAGAATAGAGAATAATTTGTAACTGCTGACAAAATATACTTGTTTAATGGGGAAATGCGTTTATGGACTGCCAGTAGTCCTGGGTGTGATCCGATGGGTGTATTGGACTTCAGAATAAGTAGGATACAAACTAAAGTCCCCAGGTGCTTTTGCAACACTGCATCACAATGACTTTCCAGTCCCTTCATAGGGACCAAACTCCTCTTAAAAAGGGCTAATCAGTAATCAGTGATGTATCAGTCACTTTCACTCTCCAGAGATCATTGTTCATTCGATCAATGTTATTGAAATCTTAACAGACTAAATATAATTCTCCTTTCTTTTATTCCAGATGATGACCTTGACGATAATCCTAATCAATCTGATCTTGTTGAGCAAGCTTCCGAGATATTGTACGGACTTATACATGCTCGCTACATTTTAACCAACAGGTATTTTCTTTAAATCTTAATAATTATCATTTTATTATTATATTGTAAAGGTTCTATTGAAAGCATATTGGTAAGGTTTGATTGAATAATACATACAAATTGACTCCGGGGAGGGAGTGTTCAAGTATTAAGGTACGAGTTGGAAGCGGGCGACGTGTCGCCGCTTCATGTCGTCGCGACACGTCGCTGCGGTCATGAGGTAATTTCATAGAAAAGGTACGAGTTGGAAGCGGGCGACGTGTCGCCGCTTCATGTCGTCGCGACACGTCGCCGCTACACGTCGCTGCGGTTTCTATGTATTTCTATGAAATTACCTCATGACCGCAGCGACGTGTAGCGGCGACGTGTCGCGGCGACGTGTCGCGACGACATGAAGCGGCGACACGTCGCCCCCTTCCAACTTGTACCTTTATGTAACGCAATTTAGGGGAGGGGTGGGGGGTTTATATGTTTGAACAATGTGTTATGCAATATTAAGAAAATTAATATCTAAAATTGACAAATGCGACCTTTTTTGTTCAATTTAAGTTAAAATATACTTAGTTGTGTGTTACATACCGCTTTGGGGCTACACGACAACGTTAAGCCTCGTTAAAGGGGGGTGGCTTAAAAATCTTCAATAATTGTGTTAAGTAATACTTGAACGCTCCCTAAGTATTTATTACACACCAAGGAGTGATTTACTAATCAAATGATAATGTAAATAAAGAGGCAGTGCTGTTGTTGAATTGCCACTGAATTGAATATAGTCATGGCTGGAGAGGTAGTTCCTGGTATATATAATACTGTTTTAATTCCCTTGTCATCTACAAGTGGAAGTCTGATGGATCTATTAGTCCACGGTTGGACAGAGACCTTTTTCAATTAACACACATAACTAATTGGCCACTCAAATTTATCCCTGAACTGCCAGTGTATGGAGCTCGTCCTCCCATGTGATAAATGGTTGTCTAGCTGAAATTTGCTGGCCATCTGTCAACTGGTGTCATTTCAGAAATCTTATTGTTTCAATGAATTGGATAATTTAGCTCTCTACCTTTTTTGTCTGTCTGTGTCTGTCTGTGTCTGCTAAATTAAGTAACATAATTTCAGTTTCCATGGGCTATTTTCCAGTATTAAAAATAAAAGCTTATTGAATGTAATCTTTAATTAATATGATTTTTAAAGTCATTATGTAGTGTAATAATTTGTAAATAATCAATATTTTATTTTAAAATCTAATTTTAAAAATATATGTTACACATGCATGAGCCAACAAATCATAAGAGGTTTCATTCCGAAATCTACTGATAGTACTAGTTAATTACTTTAAAATGTACCTTTTTTTTCTGTATTTTGTAATGTGTGCACAATAAAGTATATTTAATTCATTAATTCATAACCATAGTATTAGCCACTTGTCAAATTTCTAGCTCAACTTATGGATTTGTCAACTGACAACAATAAAAAATTCTAAATAGTTACTGGCAGTAATTTTCGGAAAGCTACAAAGCTAATGCGTCCCACGACGCCATTTCGTTTAAAGAAGCGTTTTCGCGGGTTTTATAAATTATGAATCTTTCATTTGAAAATTTGAGATAAATACTTATCAGAATTCCTTGATCACTGATAAACATACTAGGGTGGTTTTTGAAACTCGGTAAATAGCCCATTCAAAAATACATATTGTATACATTTTTTAATTTCAGAAAAGCACTGTTCAACACTCTAGTTTCTTATCAAAGCTATTATAAGACTTGATAACTAAATAATGATCAGTAAGAGGTAGTGCCACACTGCATGTTTGTATGTAGCCGAATTGGGCCGGCAGGACCGGGGAGGTACTTCTCACTTATAAGAGACCGGTGTAAAGTGACAGCTTTGCTGTCGCGTTTCGTTCTGTGTGTAAATAGCCGGTAGCGCATGGAGGTGAGAGGAGAAAGGAGGGCAGCTCAATAATATTTCTATATAACATAAAAAAATACCTTTTTAAATTTCTTTGTAAAATTTCAGAGGTATTGGTCAAATGCTAGAGAAATTCCAAGCAGGTGATTTTGGACATTGCCCTCGGGTCTACTGTGAGGCTCAACCAATGCTTCCAATTGGTAAGTTCTATTCTATGAATCATATTGGTTAGTTGAATATAATTTTTAATTTTTATAGATGTTTAATATTAAGTTCTTTGCTTTTTGTTGTACTAGGTCTTTCAGATGTCCCTGGCGAAGCTATGGTCAAGCTTTATTGTCCAAGATGTATGGAGGTGTATACACCAAAGTCTTCCCGACACCACCACACCGACGGCGCATTCTTTGGAACTGGCTTTCCACACATGGTGTTCATGGTACATCCAGAATACCGACCCAAGCGTCCAGCTTCACAATTTGTGCCTAGGTAATGGAATTTATCTTCTTTATGTTACACCTGATTACTTGTATAACAAATAAATGTAAGCTCAATTCTCTTCTAAACCAAGATGAAAATATCACCTCAATATTTTCATGATTATATTGACGCCCATAGACATTGACATACAAGTTAAACAGACGTGTTGCCTTGCTTCTATCAACTACTTACACACCACACAAAATGTGACAGCACAGCTGTTGGCCCAATTCCAAATTTGGCCTAATTCGGTTGCATGGCGGCATGCATGCAGTGGTGCAATTTTACTGTAATATAGGAATTTGTCAAGTAGAAGAAGAAGAAGAAGTTCAGGTAGCTTAATATAATAATAAATATTACAAATAAACTTTATAATATTTTAAATTTATTAAATAAAACATACCTAAAAATAATAAGTATTATACAGCCCTATTAATGAGAACCCAATGTGCAAAATGGATTGGATTGAATTCATGATGTTTAGGCTCAAAACTTTAGGTTCTATAATCTATATATATAAAAATGGAATGCTGTTCGTTAGACTCATAAAAACTCGAGAACGGCTGGACCGATTTGGCTAATTTTGGTTTTGAATTAATTGTGGAAGTTCAGGGAAGGTTTAAAAGGTGAGTAAGTATGAAAAAATGCTAGGAATATAATAAAAACAACAATTTCGTTTTCCCATAGAAACTATTCCTACCTGTCAAACATTTGATGTTCGTACTGACATGACATTCAGAAATCAAATAAAATTTAAAATTGATAGAATCATAGATATCAGAAGTTATATCTCTATGGATAGAATAGTAGTTAAAATAAATTTGGCAGTCAATCTGTAATAAAAAATAATGAAATGGGGAACAAATTACACGAGCAAATTTGACTTGATATATCGTTAGAGGGGCATGTAAATAGCAGAATGGGAGATTGGCGAAGTCTCATCTGTTGCTGATTTTGAGAAAATCCAAAAAAAAAATTTTGAATTGCTTTTTTCTTTGAATCTATGAGTTTTAGGGGAAAAAGTTATTTGAAAAAAATTGTAGAGGACATTGTGAACTACATTTCATGTCATTGAAGTGACTTCGAAAGACTTGAAATACAAAAAGTAGGTGGCGCTGATGTGTCTATTTATATGTGTCATTTATCAATTCAGGCAATACGATAGTTTGCCGGGTCAGCTAGTAAGATATAATAAATTGACATAATTTTTACAACAAGAATGTCCTCTAAATACACATAATTAAAAAGGTGTCATGTTTGTAATTAAAGATATTTTTTATTTTCAGATTATATGGTTTCAAGATTCATCCCCTTGCATATCAGATACAACAACAGGCAGCAAACAACTTTAAAGCACCAATCCGGAATCTCGCGTACAACAATGGTAAACGTTAGGAACGCGTTTAGTGCTAATAATAGATCACAGATATGTTGATACAGATTTTTATATAATGTAACTTAAACTTACTGACAAAATACAAATAAGCATAGTTTAGCACAATGTCCTGTAATACCAAATCAGCAGGGCTTATGTGGGTATGATATGCATATTGCCTTGGATATGAAGGAAAACATAGTTTAGTAAATAATTTATTCAACTAAATAAAAACCTAAGACTGGTCTAGTTTAATAGATTCGACACTGCCTTTCAAGTTACAAAAAATGATTGTTAAAAATATAGTATGAGGATGTTTTTGCTATTAGGATTTGAGAAAGAATATTAAGGACAATATTTAAAAATCTGTATTGATTAAAGTAAAAACATCAACAGACCTGGCATATTTGTAAGTTTGATCAATGTGTTTATCAAATAAATTTTACAATTTAAGAGATGTAATTTCGAAATTATTTTAGATAAATTAGAAAAAAAGTTTTATTTTCTGCATATACATAATAATATTATGAAGAAGTTAGGAACACATTGCAAATTTATAATTACAGTAAAGTGTTGCCAGCTTTGTTAATGTAATGTAAAAATAAGAAACATGAAATGTGTGGCAATATAAAAATATAACAGTGTTCAAATAAAAACGTAGTACAATTGGCTGAATGAGTAAAATACTTTGACCATAGATTACTAATCATTCCTTTTTAATTCATTCATTGCTTTGTCTGTAATTATGATGTAGCTAACTACAGTTTATGTATGAGATAGTAACTTTATTCGCTACATTATATATTTGAGACATGTAAATATTCCCATGTTGAACGTAATCTGTAATTTTGTAGAAGTTCTATGATATAAATAATTAATAATGCCACATAATTATTTTAATTTTAATATAGGGTCATGTAAGTTTTTATTTTTATAAATGTTTAGGTTGTAGGTCATTCATAGTAAGTACTTGTTTCCAAGAGATTAACTTGGTTATTGTATCAGTTGTAGTATTTAATAAACATTATAATAACTGTTGGCATTTTTCTTCCTTATCCTGCATGGTAACTCTGACTTACCCTCTATTCTTATAAAATTCACTTAATGCGGTTTGTGCTGCTTACAATGGTAAAAATATTCTTATTACCTCTGAGCATTTATTAAAATATAAAATTATTTAATTTCATTTAAATTTAATATGAAATTGGAAAACAAATATTAATCTTGATTCAATAACTATTCAAAAATTATATAAGAACATTGCTGTTAAAATAAGAACTTAGTTTGGAAGTTTAGAGTAGATATTAGCCCCTAGTTTAAAAGTGATAACTTACTAATGGGCAAAATTGTTTTCTGCAGAGACGAAGACCTCAAGTAACATTCCAAAATGATAAGCCCAACGGTGTGCTGTCGGCTACTTGAGCTTGGTGACTGAGCAGAAGGGTGGTGCTCTATGCAAGTTAACTTAATATTTATAAATCAAATGCTTTACTTTTAATGAAATGGTTATGTATAATTCAATAAAGTTTATTTTCATGTTTTCATACCATACATTTACTTATTTTACATGTTTCCTTAAACTAATTATTTATACATAAATAACGACTACTGCGGAGTCAAGAACTTACAGAGTTCTTGCACTAGTTCTACACTTTTCAATTCTTTAAACATGCTGCTATGTATAGCAGTAGGGTTCTGCTTTAAAAAGTTCAAAGATGCTGTTTTCAAATATTGTGAATTGTACACATCTGCAATTGCCAAAATTTCTAATACATTATCAGAGGACAACTGATTGGAGAGCACAAATTCTGATAATTCTTTTAATCCTTTAAGATCATATCTGTCAGCCAACATGAGCAGAACGAAGAAATTATTATTCTCTATATCTTTTATTCTGCCAGTGTATATAAACTCTACAATACAGCTCAAGTCCTCTTTGCTCACATCTACCAGTTTTACACACCCATTCTGACTCTCTGCTGTATCTTCTTTTAGCATAGCCTTAAACACTTCGCATAATGATGTAAGTAGTATTTTGTGCACTTTAAATTTTGCTCCATCTGCAGATTCTATGACAAAATCAGCTCCCACTGGATCTTTTAACAGTGATTCAAAGTCATGGAATGGTATACTGCTATCAATGACAGAATTTACACTATCACTATTGTTAAATGATATTGGAATATACAGTTTGAAATTTTTTAAAGACTCTATATCAATATCTGAGAAACTGTATGTAATAAGGTAATTTTGGCACATCTCTTCAACATTTTTAAAACTAAACTTCTCTAGATTGGCTGTTAAATGTGCGAAATTGTGTTTCTTGTTGAATATTAGCTCGTTATTGGCACTAATCATAACATTAAATGTGCTCTCATGACGATTCATAATGAAAATATGTAGCAGAAAAACTTTCGCCACTTGTTCCGTCTGCATTAGGAACCAGTAATCTGCTACATCGTCAATGCTGGTTCCACCGATATCATACATATTTGGTCTATGAAATTTCATGTAAATATTATCAAGACACAACCAGTTTGCATCTTTGGTCTGACACATCTGATGCCCCTGAATCACACTGTGCTCCTGAAACAAATATAGTCGTCAATAATTTATATTAATTCCACTTTAGACGACACACAAATATATTATGATACTTGAATACTCTTTTATATATTTACTTTTATATCTACGTCCATTTTTTTGATTTCAAAAATTCCGAAATTAATTAAAACGATTACTCCAGAGAAAATGTAATCACTATTCAGACTTCAGTATTCACTATTTCAGTATACTAAAGTGATTCACTACGTTTATGAGTGGTAACCATAGATAATACAGTATATACTGGTCACAGAGCAAAGTAATAATATAGGTACTAGAAAATACTGGTTGTAACTTCAACTTCAACGAAAAACCTATAACAATAGACGCGCCTGTTCAATATTGAAGGAAATGTCTATAATCTCGAATCAATGTTAAGTTTTATTTTTTTGCAACGGAAAATTAATATTTCTACCTTGTGTATGAAATAAAACAATAAATTATATTCAAATTTCATTTACAAGTTTTATCAAAAGAAATTTAATAATGTTCCTTACATACAGGGTTGATAAGAGCGAGAGGCATTAAATGAAACCACATACTATAAGTCCCTACAGTTAATCCGAAACTATTAAAAAAAGTTTACGACAAGTATAGGAAAATACTTTTTTTCAAACAAGATAAATAGCGAAAAAATGAAATCATGCTTTGTACCGGATGGCTACACCTGGGTGAATGACCCTGGAAGACTAAGGACGGCCGGGTGCTCGATCAGCTAAAATTATTAACACTCTTTGTACCGGGCGGCTTCAGCGAGCACGGGCCGAATGACCCCGGCCGGCCATAGTCGGCGATGAGCTGCAATACAGCGTGTACGAAGTGAACAAAAAACTTAAAAAAAAATTCTATGGCTAAACTATTGCTCCGATTAATCTGATTTTTGTGGTGTGGCCTGGAAATGATACACTAAATATGCGGT
>LUGF01038195.1:11562-31762 GCA_001625245.1 Calycopis cecrops
GAAGGAGAATACTACGGTGGTCATCTGAAGGATGTTTACAAAACCTACGTCTCGCACGATTTTTCGCGCGGATAAGTTCTTTGATGTCGGGCGGTAGATCCCAGTGGTTGTGTAAGGCCACTAGTATCTCTTTTGTTGACATCTCTATAGAGAAGTCTAAGTGATTGGTGAGCTGAGCGATCGCCCTATCGGCGTCGCTCGGCCCTATCCTATAGAGGATAAGGTTTAATTTAATGCCTCTCGCTTGTATCAACCTTGTATAATCAAAGCAAATACATTGACCGTTTTAGTTGAGAATGGAGTGAAACTCTTTAGTATAAACGACGCGTACCACTGTTGCAGGCTTTTATCTTTACATTGAAATATGAAAATATATATTAAATTATAATAAAAAATACTGAATATTAGTATTTAATTTGTATGTTGTATTTTTTCAATAATAGCTGTGAAAAAATATTACTATCTCTATAATCTAAGTTTATCATTGAAAATTAAATTAAAAAAAAGAACAAATACTTACATTGACTTTTTTAGTTGAGAATGGAGTGAAACTCTTGAGTACAAACAACGCGCACTGGTGGTGTAGGCGCAACTTTACATTGAAATATAAAAAAAAAATGAAGACACATTGATACCTTAATGCAGAGTTATTGGAATTTCACATGTGCCATTATACCCAATTTAACAATAATTTATGAGTATCATAGAGATATAATTTATTTCAGAAATAAGTATCACATAAGCTGCATTGCTAGTTTAGTTTTAATCCGTCGAGTAGTTTCGGAAATTAGCTCGGACAAAGAGACAAACAGACAAACGGACAAACACACAGACAAAAAAAAATAAAAAATGTTCTAATACCATGTTAACATCGCCACCAATTAGTGTTTCGTGTATAAATAAATATACGGACACACCGATTTTACTGTTTTAATATATGTATTACCACAATAAGTTTCATTCATGAGATCATAACAACACAGTTCCTTTCAAATTTTCAAATCTGCCGCACAAAGTATAACTACTGTATTACACGTAGGAATGAGCCCGTAGTTAAAAATGTTCTAGATGTTGACCAGGTTTAGTATCTATACTATCATATAACATAAATCAATATCACATAAAAGTTTCATTCGAACTCATCCAGTAGTTTTGGAGATTAGCCTGGACGAACAGACAATACAAACTTCTACCCATAAACTGGATAAAATAAACAAAGTATGTATTTATCCTTTAATAATGAACGTAAACACATAAAAAACTACAATCTCAAAACTCAATAATTAAACATACATAATCGCATTGAAAAATAACAGGTACCTACCTTACATCATCACCGCAAATACTGGGAAAATAGGAACAACTGTCAACGAAGTCTAGTAAGAGGTAGTGGCACACTGCATGCATGCATGTAGCCGAATTGGGCCGGCACAACCGGGGAGGTTACACTTACACGAGACCGGCGCAAAGTGACAGCCATGCTGTCGCGTCTCGGTGGCCCATGGAGGTGGGAGGAGAAAGGAGGGCAACGCATCTGTATAGCCTCTATGCGGATGTCTATGGGCGTCGGTAGTCATGAAAATGGCTCCGACTGCTCGTTTGCCCCCCCCCCCGTATACCATAAAAAAAAAGAAATTGAAACTGCATCGGTAAAATTTTTGCAAATGTTCTCAGCCTTTTGTGGAAGGTCCCGTGTTCTGGGTAAGGTACCCAGGGTCCGCCTGCTATGTTGTGATTGTGTAACGGCAGACGCAGTGGCGCGGCCTCACGTGCGGCCCGCGGCTCCAGCTGCTCCGTCTCCGGCGCGCATGCGTCGCCCGCAGCCTCCGAACTTCACCGACTAGTGATGCGCCTCGGTTATATGACGACACTTTATATCTTTTATACATTGTGAAATCAAGTTACTATCCGTTTCTTTATTATTTGGCCCATTGCGGCAAAAGGAGGAAACATATTTGTACTTGCCTCTTAATGTGGGCGCCTGTAGTAGCCAAAGTGCTTGATTTAGTTCATCCTCATAAATAAAAAAAAATATCGTGTGTTTTATTGTCACTATACAAGTTTAAATTTTATTCTCTACTTAAACGCAGCGACAAACATACAGATTATAAAGCCAGCAGAGGCATGTGATGTTACACTATCGTACATTTATATTAATTTTACATTGTATGTACATGTGTACAATACATATTATATATTATGACGTTACGTATAAAGCACTAACGTGTATGTAGAGCGGCGTAGTAGGTACGTACAACGTTACGAGAACTTCTATGTTACAATGCTACGTTATCGTAGCAAATACAGCCAAGTTTTAAGCGCCACGAGTCAGACGGGCAAATAATTTTAGGCATTCCTTAAAAAGTCACACTATAAAAAAGTATCGATAAAAATATCGTAAGCTGAAGACGAGCTGAGACAAATGATCTCTTTCGCCATCCCTACGCTGCAGTATTTTCAAGGCCGCAATTTTCAGTCGGCTGCAAGCGGCCCGCTCCGCCGCACGATGTTAGCGCTATGACGGCACCACGCGAGCGTCGAGACGACAACGTCGAGCTTCTGCCCCTCAAGTCCACTCTCGTCAACAACAACTACAGGGAGGATGAGTCCTACTACCCCCCCGCGCAGACTATCAACAACAACCCCTCCAGCTCCAACCTCTACGAGTATACGCTGCTCTCGAAGCGAACGCCGGCATCTAAAAGGTAATTCTCATCTGCATTTCATGTTTGTAAATATTCTGTGTGCAATCAATTTATTGTGATATAAAACTCGTAATAAATTTACAAAAGATACAAATGAATAACAATACCTATAGTTAGGTGTTACCTATTATTTAACAATTCGTAGCCAGAAAACAACTTTTGAAGAGATTTTCTGTGAATATTAATATTATTGAAATAAACTATATAGCTTTAGAAAACTAGAAAATTCATCCTTTTTGTTAAGTGCATTTCCGGTATCTTGCTTCCGGTATATCTCTCGGGTGAGATGCACACAGTTTTATGGAACATATTTCAACTATATAAATAAGTATTTCGCCTAGAAAAATGTATTTGTATAATGTGGTGGACACGATAACTAATTGTTCTTGGGTAAATTGTCTGTAACCGGTTTAATATTTACTTCGCGCTCACGCTTTATCAAATTTTGTCAGGAACATGGTATTTTGTTGTAGATTAATATTTTAAAGAAATAATTATTTTAACGCATATGTGTTGAAAAAGGACGAAAACCAGGTTAATTCCGGCATGGATTTTTTTTGCGATTCGGCCAACAAAGTAGTTTATCCTTTAGTTTAGGTAGTTTAAATATTAACTTAAAACGGACCAGTTAAAAAAGCAATTTATGTGATCGTTCAGGCATTAAAAAATATTGTGTCCAGGAGACTGAGACTGTGAAGGGGGTACTAAGATTTCAAATAATAAGTCACAATATACTCATGTTTATTGCTATCAAATAATTTGGGTTTTAACATTGAACATTTTCACATAATGTAGAATTATTTGTAACAACATTAACAACATTAGAACATAAAAAAAAACATTAACGCATTACGGCTTAAGTCTGTATCTTTTTCATAATAGCTTTTTATAATTTCAGTCTTCCTCTTATTCTTTATTATATTTTGTAATTAGTCATTTAAACACTCCGGACAAGTAAAGCAGATGATGTCACTTTTATGCAACCTCTTCGTGCCCACTGATTACAGAAAATACATTGGACACAATCAATTCCAGTAGCGTCTTCATTATTATAAGAAGCACCACAGATCAGCAAAACAATAATTTATTGATTCCTTATACTTTTGACAAATTCTGATCCAATGATCTTATCTGGTTTTTCATTCTTCTCGTTCATACGTTCTTTGTTGTCTTTGTAGTAGCCTTTTTTTTTGTTTGTGTTTGCTTTTACTAATATCTCCACTTCCTTTAGGTGAACAGGCTCTGATGATACTTTTATACTGTTTCCAATTGCGAATGTTCATGGTCGATTCTCGAACAGCTTTCTCGAAAAGTTTCTTAGAAGTCTGATATGTGATTGAGCTAGTAGGGTTATTTGGAAAATAAACACTGGAGTCGATTTCTAGTCCTTTGAAATGTGTCAACTTGAAATTACAAACAATTAGGAGTTGATTTTGCTATATACCTAATATTCGGACTATCAGTTTCAGACCGATTGGAGTCTGAATTCTCGTAGATACGCAAGATCTGGATGTAGAAGTATATTTTAATGTTCCTAACATGTAGTGTTTACATCCATGGCCATCGCTTTTGCGATACAAGTAACATATTTCATTCTGAGCATTCTTGGTAAAAAAGTTGTTCCATGGACGTGATGCCTTTTTAAAGTGCCATTAAATCTACTCAAATCAGGTTGTGTTTCTGTAAGCAGTTGCGTAATTTTATTAATATCGCCCAAAATTAGTACTAAGTATCAGTATCCTGGTTTGATACCAGTCTCATGTTCTTCAAGTTTGCAGGAGACTGAGGCCAGGATACTGAGGATATTTATATTTACTGATCCATAACAGAGTCTGCACACCTTTAAAATGTTTAATCAAAGACAATCTGTACAAGTTCTTCCATTTAGAACTAGATTTTATTTATAGAAAATATTTAGTAGTTACGCTATTTTTTATATTTACGTGCAGGTTACTGGTTCCACCCAAGTTCACTCAAACGTCTCGTCGCAGCCACTAAACCACAGATTAATAAACTTAAACTAAACTATTCGCAACTGAGACAGACGCAAACGGCTATGAGATAACTTCAATACGATGTAAAACCAAAGACAAAATTTTATGTAGTATTTTAAAATAACATTTCACTCTAGTAACAAATTTACACAATTATTTTGTAACTAATAAATTAAGGATTAATATATCAGAGAGAAAAAGTATTATATTCATCCTACTAATATTATAAATGCGAAAGTTTGTAAGAATGTTTGTTACTCTTTCACACAAAAACTACTGAACGGATTTTCATGAAACTTTAGGTACAGTAATATAGCTTTCATATCAGAATAACATAATAAGTTAAAATTTATAGGGATTTTTTATAATCCGAAATATTCATAAAAGAGGGTAAATATTGAGTATCTAAGCTTTTGTTTTGTGCGAGAGACATGTCAGAAGACTGAGAATTTGGCTCTTTAACTTATCATGTTTAGAATCGAGCTAACTTTCAATTCCATAATAGGAAACGCTTCGGTGTTCATATTTCGTTGCAACTCAAACTGATAAAAGTAATCGAAGTACTATGAGCTGCTGAAAATTCCATCAAAAATAGAATCACCAATATGCTGAACAGTATTGAGATTGCGTTTATCTACTATTTTAAGTGCGCTGTACACAAAACATAAAAAATGTATCACATAAAGAAAAAAGAGGATGTCTGTGGATATTGCATCCCCTCCAATAACCTACTGAAAGATCACACACGAAACTAGACAGCATAGCCGTCACCTTTAGGCCATCTCATATGATGGAGGCGGGTTATCATCCGCCTACCAAACTCGAGAACCTTTCCCAGCGAATACTGGTTCTACCTACAAGCAATGTGGGATGCCTATTGACACTTCAGCTTCCTGGGTTTCTGAGCTGCATATGTTACCCTGCTCATTTATGACCTGATTTAAAATTATATTTAAATTATTTCGGTCGTTCTTATGTGATTGAGTATTAAAGAGCACATCAATGTTATGCACCCGTCATATAGTTTTGCAGCAATTTATTCTTATGTCACCCTGCCCAGTGACCCAACGTAGATTGACCTTGAAATAGCCCTTCATTAGTCCTGCGCTTACTCTTGCCAAGTTCACGTTGCTCAGCTTCCATGCGATCTCTTCAGATATCTGGGTCGTTCAAGCCCGCGACCGTTTGCTCGTAATTCGAGATTTACAAATATTATCTCTTTTTCTAAATAATATCTTTTTTTTCCAAGACAGCGACTATTTGATCGACATTCGAGAATTACAAATATTATCTCTTTTTATACATATTATCTCTTTTTCCAAGACAGCGACTATTTGATCGACATTCGAGAATTACAAATATTATCTCTTTTTATACAGATTATCTCTTTTTCCAAGACAGCGACTATTTGATCGACATTCGAGAATTACAAATATTATCCCTTTTTCTCAGTGTTCTCTAACAAATATTATTTCAGGAAGTTGTTCTGAACGCAACGCAGAATTAATATTTCTTTACACATAGATCGGACGATTTGTAATAAATGATCTTACGCGTGGAATGTTTCCGTTGTTTTTGATCACTTTGTATGTCACGTGATATGTTTTGCCAAGATATTTTTTGTCCATATTTGGACTCCGATAGGATGAAAAAGACGTCATTTCCAATAAATACTTACATAAAAGACTTCGTCATAGCAACTTCTTTTTATCGAATTTCAAATCCTGATTCGAAATCAGTTTCACTATGGGCGCTGACGATTTTTGCAATTTAATATATGCACAGTCGGTATTAAAATGAGACGTAGCAAAATGAGAAATAACTACAGGCACCGCTTTTAAAGGTGTCCCACGCAAAATCTTAAATGACCTACAAAATACAAGGCCTGTAGCAATCCATGTGACCTAATACTATTTAAATCCACCCTTCTTCCTTGCATTATCCCATCATCTGGGTTCGGCCCTTCTCGTTTTTAGGCGCCAGGACGCTCTCTCCTGCATTGTCAGCTTATCTAATTGTGCCCGATCCACATCTTAGGTCACGGTTGTCCACCACCTTACTATTTAATATAAAAAAGTAAATCCCTTTCATCTACTACCATTTTGAATAATGTACCCTGAATTGCTACAGGAGCTGGCTTAATCCGGCCCTGCACGTGTGGACGTGTGGTAATACAATATTGCATGTCGCGGTGGCGTGCGGCGCGCAGCGTGACTGCATGCACCTCTGACCTCTTTGTTTAACCCTCAAGCCCTCCCTCCATTAGAGAGATAAGGGTGCAGTTCACCTGCAGGCAACAGAGGTCATTATGATCATCAGTCTCGTTTTTGTTGTGAGCAAATATTTGTTTTCTTAAAGTACCTATTCTTAAAGAACTTAATGAATTAAAGACGTAGGTATATGTTGCACACATACGTTTTCCTTCTATAGCAATTGAAAATGAAAATGCAAATGTTTTTATTCAACATAGAATTGTACAAATCAGATTTTGAACGTCAAAAATTATAACCACCACAATGTGGTGGTTATAATTTTTTTAAAGACATTAATGTCTATAAAATGTGTGTGTAATACAGACATTATTGAAGGTAAACTTATAAACAATCTAAAAGAAACTGTTATTAGTTAAGGATTTTTTTTGTAAAGCCCGGACTCGACGACCTTAGAGCTCAATACCCAAAATCGTGTGACATGAAAAATCGTAAACTCCCCTATATATATTTATCTATACCTACTGCAATAATCAGTACCCCCTCGAGCATGTTACGCGGAGGCGCAGCTATCGCCGTATCTGCCGTATCAATTACACGAGGCCCCGGGCCGCGGGGGTCCCCAACGTGTGTAAGCGAAACTTAATGAAAACTTCCCAAAGGGCTTTCAAGCCAATTTTTACAAAGGGCCCCGCCAGAGCACGCTACGCCACTGCCCCTTTAATCCACAATTCTCGTTCCCCGCTGCTTGCCGTTAACAGCTCTTCGTGTTCCAGACTGCTAGGGAAGCCGGCGCAGCCCGTGACTCCGCTGCTGACGCTCCTGGGGGCTCCGCCGCCGTCCCGCAGGCGCGAGGAGCTAGCGGCGCTCGCCAACCTCAAGAAAAAGGTGGCACCAGCACTCCTTCACCAAACGTGAGTGTTTTTTAGTGAATATTTTTTTATCGACGTTTGGATAGTGAAAAAGCGTCAGCAATAACGTATCACAGGAAAGTGTAGCTACGCAGACAGTTAGCTTACCTGTCCTAAAAGTGTGTGCTACTAAATACATATCATTCTTACTTCGTAGTTTTAAGTTTTCATTTCTATCTGCAGTCCCTAGGACTAACGCTTTCCATTAGTAATTGATCTTCAGATGATAGCTATAATAGCTTTAATAAATGTCAGAACCGGTTCGACAGATAAAGTTCAAAAAGGCAATTTCTTATTAGGCTAATAGGGACCTTACTTAAAACCAGCGAAACCAACACTTTACCGCATAGACGAGCGATTAGCTACTATTGATTCTGTCCCCTGATCTGTATCTAATCACAGTTAATATGTTATAAAACGTCTGGATGTCAGTATTTCTTTTTTTTTTTTTGATTATTAATGTCCTAACATGCCAACACAAGTGTGATTCGTGAGATGCTAGACCAGTACAGCGAATGATACGTTACACTACGTTGTCTTGTCCGTCAAATGATGCAGCAATCGGACTCTCCTTACAAGAACTAATGCAACACACGTAAAGTCACGGGCAATAATCAGTATTATATTTTTTTAATTAAACAAAGTACCCCGCAGACTTCTGCCTCGCCACAAGCCGTAAATCAAATTATTGGAAAAAGTAACATTAGCTGATGAATGTTCTGAATTGTGAAGTTTCTCTTCATAATCGTCATTATCACCTGAGTTGGCGTAAGATTACCGTACGAAGCCCCTACTTAGGCGCAATTACCACGGGGCAAATACATCGGGGCCTCCTTGTGTAGAGATATACCTCCCGACCGAGAAGCTTACACAATGAGAAGGTCAGTAAAGGGGGAAGTAAATGCGGCTGGTAAGATGGGCCCTTCGCTTAAGTGATACACCGATGACATATGCTGTCAAGTTTCATGCGGTGTATGAGTTTCCGTTGATCCACTGGGAAGAGAAAAGGAGGAAGTTATATTGTACTAGCCTATCCGTGCCTCCTTTTGGGCGACCAAAATATTTTTTCTATTATAATGAGTAGCAGCTTTCTGCGAGTGAGATATTTTTTTTGATTGGATATTATGATGATATGGTGATTATTACAAAAACAAAATTAGAAACTTTACGTCTTTACAATGTTAGTGTAAATTGCATAGCTATCTATAATATCTTAATTGAAGTCATTATTTTTTACCTAACAGATCAAAATAAAGAAAATCTTCAATAATGGAAAGAGAGAGAACGATTAAGTTTACAATCGAGTGGTTTTAAAATAAAATGAAATTATTCTTTTAGGAGAACACATAGAAACAACTACGAAGAGAAAAAAGAAAACAACGAGGAGGAACAACTAGACAACAGACCGAAGCTTCTACAAAAGGTACCTGAACATTTAAAAGTTTAAATGTAAACTCATTAGTGAACTGGTCTAAAGATGTGATGTGTTAACTTGTACTACCTTCTTAGTAGAATTTAATTAGATACGTAGACGGATAAATTCGCTGTCTGAGTTTTTTAAAATAAATAAATAAATAAAAATCAATTTATTGCGGACAACCAAGATCCATATATGGGTTAGTAACATTAAGAACTTAATATTAGTGTTAATTACAATTAGCAATTACAAATACAATAAAAACAGTTACAAATACAAATACAAGCAAACCATGAATACATAGTGGTACAAATGTAACGTACGAAATGTTACAGAGTAATCATTTCTTTACGTCGTTTCTAATTTAGGAGGAGGTCCGCTCAAGCTATCTAAGGCAATCTAAGGCTTACAGACAAATATCTACTGTATTTGAAGGTCAAGTTCCTGCCATGTAGGTATCTTTGGCCTGTCATCATAACACGAACATCGGCCTTCGTCTTCCAACTGAGTACAACAACTAACGATGTTTATTTTACTTTCATTACTGGAAACGTTTTTGCCTTTTAAAAGTGAAGTTGCTTTAGAATAGTGAATTGAAAATAGAGTTTTTAATGAAAAACATTTGTAAGACTTTTCAATAGGCATGTCTGCGAATATTTAAATTTAGAAATCCTTGACATTTGTAATTTGTTTTCAATTCTAAAACGTCGCGTCTGTTTCACCTGCTTGCAAATAATTGTAAGGCCGATAGAATTACTTTTTCTGATTAAAGTGAAAATTAAAAAAAAAAATCATTTTGTAAAATATCATCGCACACAAGTAAGAGGTAGTGCCACGCTGGATGCGAGCATGCAACCGAATTGGGCCGGCACGACCGGGGGGGAGGTACCTCTAGCTTACACGAGACCGGAGTAAAGTGACAGCTGAGCTGTCGCTTCTCGTGCGGTGTGTAAGCAGCCCATAGAGGAGGGAGAATCAAAGAGAGCAAGGCATCTGTATAACCTATTTATGGATGTCTATTGGCGACGGTAGTCATGAAAATGGCTCCAACTGCTCGATTGCCCCCTATGAAAACACCAGCGTCTCATTCGTTTGACCAAGGCGTATTCGGCCTTATGTTGAGGTCCTAGGTTTTAGTCTCAGGTCGGACCTAAGTATCTCGATTTCTTTTATCAATTTCAATTTCAACGCAGCACAATTCACTTATTTTCGTAGTAGATTTTTTAATGCTTATGCTTGTAACTTGCTTTATATGTACTAATTTTACTTTACGTGTTAAATTAAATCTTGTAACTAAAACGACGTACCTCTTGTATGTCAATAAAGAACACGCGGGGTGTAGTCGGGGACATTGCACGGCGATATTAAATTTTCTAATATTTTGGAACAGATTGGCTTCAAGCGGGTCGGCGAAATTGTGGCGAAATTATGTATAATATATACTACAAATAAATTTATTATATTCGGGCTTTTTGATTTTAAACACTACAGATTTTATGCATTCCTTGTTCTTATAGCAAGTCATTCCATAATAAATGTTTAATCTAAGAATGTAAAACTTATTATGTAACTGGCACGCTCGCATTAGATATAAATCATAACGCTATTTTATCGTGGTTTGGTAAATATATCCTACACCGTCTAGGGTTACCTTGATATGGAAATTCATGAAAATCCGAAGGCGTTGTGTAGCAAATAAGAAAACCCATTTTCGTATGTTTTTCAACTATTGTTTTGATGGCGTAACTACATTTAAAAAAATTAATGTGTCTGTTCGTACCTGACTGGAATTTTATCTGTACTGGAATGTAGGAAAAAGAATTTGTAGTATAAGATGTGCAAGATGTAAGCGAAGTAAATGCGGTAAAGCGTTACTTTTGTTTCACTTTTTTTTTCAAATTCAACATTTTACTTGTCTCGGTTTTTTTTAAATTTTTTTTCATACTGCGCGTCTTAGAACATAGAAGTCGTCAGTACTCATGGTAAACTGTAAAAACTATTGACGTTAATATGACCCATGACCCATATGACCCATGAACCCAAGTTACATTCTCCAACTAGAGCAAGATAAGCCGTTCTTCACGTTTGAAATAGTCCACTTGGAAGTTGAGCAAAAATGCAAACGTGAAGGTTACGCAGGAAGGTTAATTGGGTCAAGGGCGCTCGCCGCTTCCGTCCTCGCGAACCCTTCGCATCTCAAGGTCCTAATAAATAACAATTCCGTACCTTTCCCGGATTACTTCGAAGGGTCATGTAGCGGGCTTTTTGTATATTTTGCATGTCATAGTGATCGTTAGCGCGCTGTGGCGTAACCGTAGAGGGGCCCGGGCATACAGGGCCCGTCAGTATACCACCCCAGGAAGGTTTTAGGCGAATGTGACCTCCTAATGTTAATTTTAACATTAGCAGGTTAGAGACAATAGGAAATTTCGCCGACGAATTATTCGACTTATTGTATTACATAAGTATTGCATATCTATTGCCGTTTGGAAACTAGTGTAGTTTTGATGTTCGGATTCTCCTGTAGAATATCATTTCGAGAATGACCATGTCATGAATCAGTCTCCAAGCGAAATATCCTGGGAATTGATACTCGGCTAAGAAAGGTGCGAGATCCCTTAAATGACAATTACGTTGTCATTACCGATGCTGAAGCTGTCCGCGCCGCTCCATATAAAACGTGACTGTTGTCACTAATAAGTGCCTACACGCCGGGACCTCCACTCTCAAATACGGCCAATTTAAGTTGTATGTCTCAGCAGGCAGCAACTGCGCTGACATAACACTTTTTGATATGAAATTGGAAATATTTCCTTCTCCTCCTACTTTCTTCTCATCAAATTCGTTGCGGATCCCAAGACAGATTTAGCTTTTTCCTCGGGCTCCCTGCGATCATATCAAAGGGTCAAGTGTGGTAGCCGCTGTCGATCCTGGCGACACAGGATTAGCAGCGGTGGGAACGACTGGTGGGCCAAAGCCAGTTTTAAAAAAATAACACTTTTTGACTCGAAGCGTATTGTCTGTTGACTGATGTCGCTAGCAAAGCTCGTTTAGAATAGAAATGAGTTTCATCGGTTGATCGTTGGATCAAATAATCAGAATATCGATAAAAATCCGTTTAATTTAAGATAAATATTATCCTCAACAATCAGTGCCACAGTAATCGCAAGTGATCTGTAAAATCTGGTACGACATGAGCCTTGGCCTCTAAGTATTTTTTTATATTGAGTATTTTTTTACATTGAGTATTTTTTTATATTGAGTATTTTTTTACATTGAGTATTTTTTTATATTGAGTATTTTTTTACATTGAGTATTTTTTTTCATTGAGTATTTTTTCATTAAAACAATTAACAAATATTTATACAGAAATCGAGTTTAAAGTATGAAAACAAACCGCGTTAATAAACTAGCTACGCCTGAAGGTCTGCGAAATAGTAGAGTCATTGCGACACAACCGCATTGACACGAAATTGAAAATTTAGAAGCCGCCAGCTCACTCAGATATTCACATCTCACATTCATCTCAGAACAAACACGCGGAGCTTGTCTCGTAAGAGTGCATTGCAGCTGGATGAAGCCGGCATCGGGGGGGGCACCGCCAGCACACCACTCAGTAACTAGGCTGTCGCGTTTCGTGCAGTTCGTTAGTTTCCCGTGGCCCACTGCGGGGAGGAAATACAACTCGTCATTATAACAATTATGCGTATATCTGTAATCTAAAGTGTATGACTACTTGTGGGCCCAAATGAGTGATCGGCGCCATTTTCATGACTACCGACATCCGGATAGAAACAAACAGATGCGCTGCCCTCCTTCCTCCTCCCACCTTCATGGGCCACCGGCTACTTACACAGCGCACGAAACGCGACAGCATAGCGGTCACTTCACGCTGATCCCGTAAGCGAGAGGTACCTCCCCCGGCGTGCCGACCCAAATCAGCAACATGCATGCATGCAGCGTGGCACTACCTCTTACCAAAAACTTTATATTAAAAACCCATCACCCACCCTACTAGAATGGCCTACAACAACGGTACTAATCCTAGTACATACGCACTAGACCAGCAGCGGGAGGGTTGTATTTTCATGCAAATATTACCCCCCGCTAGATTGCGATATGCAAATGCGGCAGGTTGGCCGTGCACGCAACATGCCCAGGTTATTAAGTACTTCAATTACCGATACCCTGTTTTAATACATGACTAGCTGTGCCCCTCTGTTTCATCCTAGCCTCATAATTATTAAACTTCGTCGCCTTAGAAGTTCAAATTAAAAATCTTATCTCAGAAACCCTCGTGGGCTCATGCATAACAACTTTAACACAGATCATCACATGATCAAATGCTTAGTATACGATTCTATAAAGGATATACAGACAAACTTTATATATATACAGGGTTGATAAAATCGGGAGGCATTAAATTCAACCACGTATACCTACTATAAGTGCAGTATAAGTAAGTAAGCGTATAAGTGAGTAAGAGGTAGTGCCACGCTGTATGCTTGCATGCAGCCGAATTGGGCCGGCACGACCGGGGAGGTACCTCTCGCTTACACGAGACCGGCGTGAAGTGACAGCTGTGCTGTCGCGTTTCGTGCGGTGTGTAAGTAGCCGGTGGCCCACGGAGGTGGGAGGAGAAAGGGGGGCAGCGCATCTGTATAGTCTCTATGCATATGTCTATGGGCGTCGGTAGTCATGAAAATGGCTACAACTGCTCGTTTGCCCCCCTATACCATAAAAAAAAAATAAAAGTGCCTACAGTTAATCAGAAACTATATAACTATTAATTAAAAAAAAGTTTAGGGCAAGTACACGAAAATACTTTTTTCAAACACGTTAAATAGCGAAAAAATTTAATCATGCTTTGTACCGGGCGGCTTCACCTCGCATGGGGCGAACGACCCCGGCAGACTAACTCGGCCGGGCGCATGATCAGCTGATGATACAGCGTGTGCGACGTAAGAAAAAACTTCCTGTGGCTAAACTATTGCTCCGATTGATCTGATTTTTAATGTGTATCCTGAAAATGATACACTAAATATATGGTTTCATTTAATGCCTCTCGCTATTATCATTGTATAGAGAGGGTTACAGTCTAAACTCTAAACTATCGGTAGGTACCTATACAGATTTTTATATCTGTACTAGCTGCGCCCCGCGTTTTCACCTGCGTAACTTTCGATCCCGTGGAAATATCGGGATGAAAAATAGATATTGGCCGATTCTCAGACCTACTCAATATGCTCACAAAATTTCATGAGAATCGGTCAAGCCGTTTCGGAGGAGTATGGCAACGAAAACTGTGACACGAGAATTTTATATATTAGATAGATGTTATGTACAGCGTATCCTCCACGGAGCCGTCAGAAACTCACAACTGCAGGAAATGCAGTATAGCCGTCACTTAGCTGTGGTGTCGTGCGAGCGAGTGGTACTCGCCCTGCCGTGCCGGGAAAATGGAAGCACATAACGAGAGACGTAAGGAACTTTATACGACTGTGGAGTTTTGGTGGCGACCGCGAGACAACTCGTAAAACTCTTAGGTGTCAGTAGATTAAATGGCCTTATGTGGTAGTATCATCTATTGCTTCTTTTTATAATATAGGGGACAAACATGTAGATCTTCTGATAGTAAGTCATCTCGGACTTTAAAGATGAATGAGCTCTTATAAATATAACTCTCTCTGTCTGACGTCTCTCTTCCTCTTGGTGACCAAAAACTAACCCTGTATACTAACTACTGCTAGGCACAGAAAAAGCTGGAAATTTTGAAAAATTGAAATGTAGTGCAGTGCATTGTTGTACCCTATCTACGGAGTACTACAGGATTGTGCTACGCAAGCACGCGCTCGTAGCACCGCGTAGCTTCGTAGGTACACTGTGCTACGTGGATCATAATAATAATGCAAATGGTTTCCAATTGTTTTTCATATTTAAAAGATTTACTCGGGTCCTAATGTCCATCTTACAATCTTACAATTACTATCTCATTAATGTTCCATACTAAGTAAGGAAATTTTTGGGACGCTCTATTATATTCTGACTCTGACGTACTAGATAGACATATTTTATGAAGATGAGGTGGTTCTATTATAAAGTACTAGTGGGTCAAAACTCGATTCATGCTGTTAATACTACTAATATTATAAATGCGAAAGTTTGTATGTTTGTTTGTTTGTTTTTTATTCTTTCACGCAAAAACTGCTTAACCTATTTTCATGACATTTGGCACACACTTAGTGAGTAACTTGGATTAACATAGGATAGTTTTTATCCTGAAAAAATGTTCCTATTGGATGCCATGGAAAGATATTCTATTTTCCACGGGATCGAAATTTACGCGGGTGAGAGCGCGGGGCGCAGCTAGTATAATAAAATATTGAATAGACAACCCTATTGTTAATACTATTACATAATCTCGTGTCAAGTTCTAAAGGATATGAAATTGTGACGCGCGAGGGTCGGTGCAAGTTGGCGCGCCTCCAGCTCGCTCGCCTCTTATTGATTCAGCTCGAGACTTGCTCCAACTGTCGTAAAATAGCTGCAAGACAACTTTGTCGGCTATCGAGACGGAACGAGTTGGCTAGGGTTGGCAAATGTTTACAAATGTCACGGTTTCAAATGTTATGAGCTTTGTGAGGTTAATTGTTGTCGTTGAGGTAGTGGATCGGTTTCTTTACTTTCTGTTGCCGGCAGATCCAGGACCCTCCAATTATAGCGGCTGAAGGCACTCGCAAAGCTTTAGTCGGTTTTGCACCAAGTGTCGAGTCAGACATAGTTCTATTATACGTAAAAGCATTACCCTGCGTCAGGAAAAGAAGGGGGATCGCTTGATTTGGTTTTGTGCCAATGAGAACTATCCAGCAATGGACTGATAATTGTCGACGATGATGGTTTAAAATTTAATATAATAGTCATATACATGAAATGGTGAAAACTATAGCGTCTTTTAGGAGAGGCGATATAAGGAGTTTTGTGTGCAAAATGTGAGCACCGCATTTTGGAGATGATATCGTACTCCGAAAAGGCTATAGATTATGATTCTGGATGTTACCGGGAGGCTTACCAATAAACATATATGAAAAAATCTGGCAACATCCAGGATCATAATTTGTAGTTTCTGAGTTCAAAACCCTATGGTTTTCATCGAGAAAATATAATTGAAATGAAATTATATTAGCGGATTTTATCGCGGTTTATTTAAATGTTTTAATCTACTCAACTCTTTTGGTTGTGAGTCGACCAGCAGAACGGGTTCTTATTTATGCTGGTGCAGGTTTTTTTCGATAAAACTTGTGTGCAAATAAAACAGTTAAGTAATAACTCAACACTAAGATCTGTATTTTCTAAATTTCGTAGACCACATTGTACAAAATCCATTGATGCAGCTTTTAGGCTTTGTTTTTTTTGAACCCAACTGGGCATAAAAAATGGTCCAATAAGCCTCCCGGCAACATCCAGATTTATAATCATAACAGAATGCGGGCCTCACATTTTGCACACTCAACTTCCTATCGTGCCTACACTACTCAATAAAATTGAATATACGAGTAAGTACTCCTAACTTTGCTCCAGTCGTCTCTTATAGATTCAGGTCGATAGTTTAGTGGAAATCACTTCAACTGCTATAAAATAGTTGTAAGACAACTTTGACGGCCATCAAGATAAAACGAGCTAGCTAGGGTTGACAAAATAATTCTCTGAGATTATGAGTAGTTTAACGGTAATATAAGTACTTTAACGGATTTTATCGGAGTTTATTTAAACATTTTTACAACTCAGAATCTTTACAACAATTACGTTCACGGCTGGACTGACATGACAGGTATAGAGATACAGATTTAAGTGCGAAAAATTATTTATTAAAGAGCGTTTATATAGCGAATATCTCATCTCTGGGGGAGTCCTGTTTCCAATGGACTTATGGCTGCCGCTGATGATGAAGTGAATCTCCCAGGTGCTGCTCTCGAAGCCTATGAGCATGGTGGTGCAGTGGAGCGAGGTGCGCACGGCGTGGCAGGACAGCGACTTCATCACCGAGTGCCTGTGCTGGCACAACGTGTACCGCCAGCGGCACGGCGCGCCGCAGCTCTACATGGCTCCCGAGGTAAACATATCATAAAAAACCATCTCTTCTCGACTCCTGTTAATAAATCGAAGCCTTACCATGAGAGGTCATTGCGAGTCTGATGATCTGGACTGACGTAATTTATCAATAGATCTTATCATAAATATAAAATAAATAATAAACTGATCCCAACAGTTATCAGTTTATTAATAAAAAACAAAACATACATTACATACTCATATATCTTTGTTAAATATTAGCACATTTAATATTTTCTAAGTAGGTATAAATAATAATAATAATAATTACTTGTTGTTTTAATGTTTATTCTTGTTGTTATATAACTAATCATATGGTGTTTACCTGTAAGTGATTGATGCACTTCATGTATGCAATAATAATGTTATGTAACATGTAAATGTAATTTGTGTAATCAGTTGTTGGTTAACCGTTTAAATAAAATAAAAATAAGAAATCATTGCGAGAAATGCATCTTACTATGATTTTTTTTTGCTTTTATTTAGCTGAGAATATAGAAATTTATAGTCGAGAAGAGCAAGATTTCGAAGACAGGTAAAACAAATTAGCATTAAATATGTAAATTATTATCAAGCGTTTGATGACTTCCCATAAAGATCAACATAAAGAATGTACTTGTATTTTTTATGGTATATATTCCAGATAAACGAGCAGTCCCTGAGGCCTGCTCGTACAGGGGCCCTTTCCTGACTATCGGTGCCCCTGAGGCAGGCTCGTTCGGGGCCTTTCCTGACTATCGCCCATGGACATCCGTATGATGGCTACGCAGATGCTCTACGTTTTTCCTTCCCTCCAATGGACCTTCTGTTTATTAAATAGGGCAACGCAAATGCGTTCTCCAAAAATGTAGAATATGTAGTTTACTAAATAAAAATATGTAATGAGCGTTTTCACCAAATCTCTTACCTTCTGAATATGTTAATTATTATTATTAAATTATAAGGCGGCGAAAGCTCTCTATTCTGATTAAAGCTCTGCTTTCATAAGATAGCGGCGTCGCTAGAACGTTCACTGTGTGCCTAACTAACGTATATTTCAATCTCCGCTTGTGAAAACGTGGCATTTTGTTTACGTAATCAACGACGTCATTTGCCAGGTCTTAGGGTTTGGGTATAAAATTCCTTTGGCACTCACTGCAAAGCGTGTAGGAATTCCAACGTAGTTGATAATTTGGGTAATGTTAAATTAGACGTATAAAATTCACTTTGTACAGTTAATAAATCTGGCTCGAAGGACCAAAAAAATTTTTTACACGCTACAGAATAAAGTGTGTGGCATAGGAAACCCATGCTATTAAGAAAAACCTTAATTTCAATCATTCTATACAGGTGGATTATTTTAGCCAATAATAACCTCGAGATTTCTTGCACTGACTTCATCCTATAGGCAGCGAAAGATATTGGAGATGAAAAGAGGGCCCGTTTATGAGTACCAAAATGATGTTAAGGGCCTTTAGGGGGCCTGAAGCTCCTCTAAGCCGTAACCACCACGTCAATGTTAAACCCCTGTTGGCTTGTAACAAGCCTCCTCAGAATTAAACCCCTGTTGGCTTGGACAAGCCTTCTCCTCAGCGCTAAGCCCCTGGTACATTTCCAGCTGTGCGACTACGCGCAGGCCTGGGCGAACCACCTGGCGCACACCAACAAGTTCCACTACAGAAACGACCGCGACGTCGGCCAGAACCTCTACCAGCGGCCCGTCAGCGCCATACAGCCGGACATCACCGGTGAGCTAACACTGTGCACTTATATAATTGCTAGCTGTTAGCCGCGGCTTCGCTTGCGTGGTAGAAAGAAAAAAATGCCTATGGCACTCTTCAGTCCATCAACTATCTCCATTCTAAATCTCACATAGATCCGTTGATCCGATTTGATGTGAAAGAAAGACAAAGAAACAAACAAATAAACACACTTTCGCATTTATATATTAGTATCTAAGATATGATATATCCTACTAATATTATACACGCGAAAGTTTGTAAGTATGCATGGTTAGATGGATGTTTCTTACTCTTTCATTTGAAAACTAATGAATGGATTTCAATGAAACTTTGTAATAATAAAAGAATATCAGAGTATCACACAGGCTATAATTTATCAACAATGCTGCAGTCAGTATCTCGACTTGAAATACACTATTGTTGGATAAAGTAACGGGTTGATAATTCGGCCACTTAACATTACACGTTACCATGACAACATATTGTCCAATAATGACAAGGCTAGGGGTCAGCTAGTTCTACATATGCACACATACAATTCACTCAAATGAAGGGCTTGGTATCATCCCTTGTAACAATATAGTAGTGATAATGATAGATATAAGGTAAGTAAATACATTATAAGAAAAAATAATTATGTCCCTCTAGCCTAATTTCGACTACGTCAGCTATCTAGATCAGTGATTCTCAACCTTTTTTTTGTTGCGGCACATATTTAACGATTTCAAAATTTGGCGGCACACAAAGAATAAGATAAAATATAAAAAAAACGCGTTGCAAAGCAAATAATAAAATTTATTTCTTTGTGGATTTAAATATATATTCATATATTTTTTTTTCCTTTTAACTGATATTATTTAATAAAATTAACATTATTATATTATATTTGCAACATTTGCCGGCACACTTTTGAAATTTGGCGGCACACAAAAGTGCCGCGGCACAGTGGTTGAGAATCATTGATCTAGATATATGCCAACCGCGCAGGATATTATATAGTGCACAAGACGTGTGTGTGCAAGTGTACTCTCTTCTCTCCCATTGTTCTCTTACGACGGGACACGGGATCTGACGATACCACGACTCCGATATAGGTACTGTTTAATCCGTACAGAAGTAACCCGACAGCAAGC
>LUGF01038195.1:66707-89276 GCA_001625245.1 Calycopis cecrops
CCCCCCCCCCCCGCCCCGCCCCCCGCGCGCTCCACCACGCTAGACGCGCGCGCCTCCGACCCCGTCTCCGTGCTGTCTCTGGGTGGATCAAGCAATGTAATTATTAATTTTCACGTTGTTTCACTCCTTTTTATAGAGATTCATGGCCGGCGGCGTGTGGTCGTCGCCCGTCTCGGACTTGGTACCTTTAGGATGATAAAAAGCAAGTAGTTATACAGACTGCCGATAGAAGTGAAAACCTTAAGTTTTAGTTGTAGACACGCGTAGCTGCTACGAGTTAACGTAGCTCCGCTTTTCTGGACTATGTTATAAGTTGCTGACGCATGTTGCTGACGTATGTTGCTGCCACTAAGTCATATTTTTCAATGTCCCAATGCCGCTAAAGATACTTACTACGCCACTTAAAAAAAATTAAATCCTTCGTTATCGCATATCTTATGGCTAACCTTCAGTCACCTCATGAGCAATCTGCTCTTTTGTTTTCAATATGATAACAAAGCAGTTTTTATATACTAGCGGTGGCGACTTACCCGTTCCTCTCGTAGTGGAAGTCCGCGGGATGCGGAGCGGCGCTCGTGCTGGGACTCTCCGGCGCTGACGTCGCGTAGCACGTCATCACCTGACACACACACACTCATCATCATCATACAAGTGATTAGATATTCTGTTCTCAAATTTTTCATTAAAAATTATATTTGCAAACTGTGAGTTATGTTTTCTCATAGATGGTGGTAAACCTTCATATGTAGGTTTCGTTATCGAAGTGTTGCAAGCTTTCTACAGGTGTTACCATGGTGTTCCATTTTGGGCCTGTTGTTTACATGTGTTTTTTAACAATCTTAATATTAATCGTATAATAACTAAGCCACTGCGAAGCGTTGCTAGTCAGCTCGTAATAATGTATATGCAACAGCTGTGCGTGAGCGACTTACCGGGTACCCGTTAACGAGGATGCTCTTGCGGTGTTCACTAGGGTAGGGCAGCGCGGGCAGGTCCAGTTCGCCGCCGCGCGCCAGCGCCGCCGTCGCAGCGGTAACGCACGCCCCGCCCATCGGCGCGCCCGCTCTGAGACCACGCCCACAACGCAGGGTATTAGACATTTTTTAGGGTGTAGGGGAATAAACGAGCAGTCGGAGTCATTTTCATGACTACTGACGCCTATAGATATCCGCATAGAGGCTATACAGATTCGCTGCCCTTCTTTCCTCTCACCTCTATGGGCCACTGGTTACTTGGCTACTTACACACCGCACAAAACGTGACAGCACATCTGTGACTTTACGCTGGTCTAATGTAAGGGAGAGGTACCTCCCTGGTCGTGCCGACCCAATTCGGCTGCATGCAAATTCTGGGAATTCATTAGACAATTTGTTAAACAAGTTTGATGACGTTGACAAAAGTTGCCCGATGAACACGCACTAATAAATTCGTTTATGGCATTGATCTGCTAATGAATACTATTAAATTTACAAGTAATATAAGTAGGTATGCATTTCAAAAATGACTTTTATTTTTAATTTATCAAAAACTATTGTTATCTATTTGGTGAAACTTATACTGTTTCCTAAGTTGAATACATTTGATTTAAATAAATAAGTATAATCTCAGTATCATTTTAGATTACAAGATATTTGCGACAAACATACAAACTTACATCTACTGACGATAATTTTTAGGAGTCTAATTAGATTAGCATATCCAATTCGAACAATATCACATACAAGTATTATTTTTCTACAGTAAACATCTATGTATTATCTGTAACACATGTCTTTACGGTATGACCTTATCTCAGGTACAGACTAACGTAGTGTGGTGTAAGTCCACGGACATTATCAAAATACAGGTCAAATTACTAATCTCCTTAACCAGCTGAAAACGTACTAAGCTCACCTGTTAGGCATGTTGCTGCGTGACGTGTGACGTGGACTGCCGATGTCGGGCCGCCTGGAGGTCTGCGCAGCAAAAGTACAGATTTATTATCAGATCACTGGGCATATATAAAGAACATATATATAAAGAACATTAAGGAATTTTATTATTAGAAATTTATTAGTTCAAACACTTGCCCCTTTGTATATAATACAAAATTTAACTGAACCTTTAATCGAAAAGTGTTTAATTATAAATAATAGAAGCTAAATATATATTAACACTGATACAACATAACAGTAGAGTTGTGACCTGTATCGGGCGCGGCAGATCGTCCTGCGCGGAGGGGCGGCGCGGCCACGACGTGTCCGAACGTGCCGCCACCGACACGCAGTCGTCCGTGTCCACCTGCAACCCACCACGCTCGATATATACCACGCCCACTACACGCCCCGCTAATATACAGCACCTCCATTATGCGCCACTACTACTATATACCACGAGAAACCACGCTTGTCATACAAGATACAGATCGTCCATTATACGCCACTCCTACTATATACGTTCATTTATGCCACACCTACTACCACGCCACGCCCACTACACGCCCCGCTTGTTATACAGCACCTCCATTATGGGCCACTTTTTCTATATACCACGAGAAGCCGCGTTAGTCATACAGCACGTCCATTATATGTCTACTATACACCAGGCCTGTTATATGCTACACCTACTACACGCCACGCCCGCAATACACCATTAAAGACCATGTCCACCATACACTACGCCCACAATATTTACAAAAAAGCTCTGCGTAATTTTATGGCAAATAAACTGAATCTGCATATTACTGTTCTGAGATAAATTATAATATATAAAATATATGTGTTGTGCGATTATAAAGATACTGTTCTACATATATTGAATGAGTATGCTGAGATGGTAAGTATGATCGTTACTAAGCTACACGGACGCGGTATATACATACTCTCCGGTAAGCCGGGAGTGACCGTGCCTGTAAGTCTGTGCGTTACCTCGGTATTCCGGTCGCTGTCGGAAGCGAGCACATCCATACTCCAAGCAGACTCACTGGCTGTCTCTGAGACGTCAGGCGCTAGTCCGTGCGCGAGCGTGTTGGAACCTGCCAAACATTTATTATTATATTAGTTCAAAATAAAAGTTAGATACTTCAGACTAGTGTTATAGAATATGCGTATAGCTTCTAGTCGTCAATGCAAGCACCTCGGTGTTCCTTGTAAAACAGAGCTCACAACTATAACTGTGGGCGGCAGGCGGGCACGGCTCGCACGAGTCGCCTATCTCAGACGCCAGCACGTAGGAGCTCCACGTGAGAGAGCGCTCACAGCTTGTCGCGCTAGCTATACCTGTGGGGGCGGCAGGCGTGGCCGGCTCGCACGAGTCGCCTATAGTCTCGGAGTCGGACGCTAGCACGTCGGTGCTCCAAGTATCTGACATGATGCTGATAGTTTCATCTCCCTCGAGCAGCTTCTACAAATTAACCAAATTTATATTTATAAAATACATTTGTGCAAACTAAGTGTAACTAATACAAAAGTAGATCTTTCTTAATTAACATAAGGAACAAGTATTGAGATACGAGAATAAAATCGACGCCAACTGAGTGCGTTGTTTTGATACCACCATCGCACCAAGGAAAATGGCGATACTCGAGTTTAAAATTTATTTGTGCCGATGAATAATTCTTGAGATTGCATTTTTTTCATATCTACTCTTCCCTTTAGGTCCGTGTGTGGTTGATGTTATATGTACCTTGATCTCGAACTTGCAGAACTTGTCCTCGATGTCGTTGCGCGTCTGCTTTAGAAGCTTGGCGTGCGCCGCGCTCGTCGCCGCACTCGCAGGCGTGTTCGCGGGGATGCTGAGTACGTAACGACAGTCGTTTCTTTTTTATTTATTTTTACGTATAGGATGTAATACATCCTGGCATGCTGGGAGCGGGTACAGGTAAAAAATTTCAAAATTTATTTCTCTATTTTCTGTTCTTTTTCAAGGTAGTTAAGAATGTAGTTCTCAAAGAAAATTATATTCATGTGTACTTTTCTTTTTTATTTATTTTTACGTGTAGGCTGTAATACATCCTGGCAAGCTGGGAGCGGGTATAGGTAAAAAATTTGAAAATTGATTACTCTATTTTCTTTTTTTTTTTCATCAACACGATTATAAAATGTAAAACATACTATTTTTATACTTATAAATTTTAATAATCTATAACACTGTCGTTTGCATGACCTAGACCTTGACACAGGTCTTGTACATGACCTAGATACATCTTATAAAGTTTATTTGTAATCTTTGTCGAATCGTCTATTTATTTTTACATAATTGATATTAGTCTGTCATGTTCAAAATTTATTTATAGTTACTATTGAAAATAAAAATGACATTGTCATTTTCGAATAGACAGTATTTTATCGCCCGTTTTTATGTCGGTTTACTATTATTAATTAAAAACAGTATTCTGGTGAAAGTATGCATCTCGTATGATACGTACCGTCGCGGTGCGTCTACGGCCGCGTCGCCCTCGGTGACTTGCGAGGACGGCGTCTCGCGCCCCGAGATGTTGGGGCTGCCACGCCCACTCACGTTTGCAGACACCTGCACGCATACACACACGTCACTTTAGCACGTACACGCAAATACGGGCGCACACCCACATTACGCGACGGCAGATAGCACGACATAAGCACATATACATACGCAACGTGGTATATAATGGACAAATTAATAAATAGGGTAATTTATATTGTACAATTTCTATTTATATTATACTAGCTGTGCCCCGCGGTTTTACGCGAGTCACCTAATTAAAAATCTTCACCCTCCTATTTCACCTCCTTAGGGGTTGAAATTTAAAAACCTTAACTCAGGAGCCAAGTTTTCTAAAGATCATCACATGATCAAATTCATAGTTTACGATTCTAGAAAGGACATACAGACAACAATGACGTTTCAAGATCAGAAATTAATGGACATCTCATAGAATTTCACTTAACCGCTATAGACTATTTAAGAGTGGTCTCTCACCATATCGGAGAGGTTGTCGTTCTGATCCTCAGTCTCGAGCTCGAGGCTGGAGGTGACGCTGTGGTTGGAGGCCGCCTCCGACACCGCCTCCAGGTTGTCCGACGTGTTGCCTAGCGACACCTCGTCATGTGACACCGAGAATCTAAAAACACGATATTGTTTAATTAAATCAAATAGCAATAACAAACGACAAAAAGATTTTTTCAATGCTCTAAACGAAGCAATTGCTACAAACCAAAAATGTACCTATATAATATTTTCTTATTAAGCCATCCAGAAGGGGCATACAATTTGTCTAGTCTTATTGATCATTTCTGAAACAAAATCGAAGGGTGACAAAATTTTAAGTCCAATATTCGTTTTGTTACTTTACGCCGGTTTTGTGTAAGCGAGTGGTACCACAGCAATCGTGCCAGCCCAATACGGCTACATGCATGCATGCAGTATGGTACTACCTCTCACTATCTACCAAACAGTGCGCCAGTGCCAGTTGCAATAAAACGCGTTCTCACCTAGTGCGTTTCTGGACAGGAGGCGGTCCGGGGGGCGGGGCTACCTCGTCGGTGTCGCCTGCCTCCGAGCCGCCGTAGTAACACTCCAGCACCTTGGACTCGCCCACTAGACCTGTGACGATAGAAAAAAGGATTGTACATAATTTTTATTTTTATTCATCACAAAAATGAGATTTTTATTTTTTGAAGAATCTTTTATTTTTTGTTCATCTGTTGTTGCTGTTCACATGTTTGGGACATCGGTTTATTTAGATCAGTTAGTATTTTTTTTAATTATTATTTTATTAAGGCTTATTTACTTCTTGTGTTCAGTCTTGTTTTCAATTTATTATTAGGTAGTCCTACATTTTTTTTATAAAATGAGACTTCGTGTTTAATGTTCTCTAGAACAGCCCTAGCAACAGACCCTAATAAAGTGTCGCCCCTACAGCACGCACCTGCGTAGTCTGCGGCGGGTATCAGACGGCAGGTCCTTCTCCTGTAGCGTATACAACCCCGCCCATTTCTCACTCACCCACATAGTCGTGCTCCTCGAGGGTGGTGAGCTTGATGAGCAGCACTTCTGGCGCCTCCGGCGCTCGCTCGCTCCTCTCCTCGGAGCTGGCTGACCGAGGTAGACGCGCCTTGCCCACCTTGCCCAGTATCCCGCGCCTGTGGCCGTTTTCCGACACGCTGTCTTTCGTCTCCGACGTCGCTCTGAGGACAGTAGAGGAAGTAATACATAAGAAATTTTTTAACAATAAAAACGCACATCGCAAATTTAAAATAGAATAAGATTGATTTGGGCTAATTACACTATTACACATTTCATACATTATTTAAATTACATTTAAAACATAATATAACCTAAACTATATAAATATATAATAAAGATAAAATAACATTTCGGTCTAGAATTTAGTTAATTACCTGAGTGCGCTAAAGTCGGGCATCTTCCTCAGAAGGTCGTGGAGTCGCTCGCGGTAGGCGGGCTCGCGCGCCGCCAGCCGCGCCGCAAGCTGCGCCGCGCCGCCAGCCACGCCCACCGACACGCTCACCAACTCTCTGAGCGGACAATAACACAATAGTTACAGTCTGTGAACAGGGCCGTAACTATCGCATTATCTGCATATCAATTATACGGGGCTCCACTGGCCACTGGGGCCCCCAACGTACGTAAGCGAAAATTAATAAAACGCACACTACGCCACTGTCTGTGAATCTACCCGCACTCATTCTATGAGTTAATAAGAAAATTATCAAGTTCTACACATTCTATATGTTTTCTTCATCATTTTATCATTGTTATCTGCACTAACAGTTGTCCAGTTATATAGATATATAACTTAGTGTAGGAGCCATTAACGACACATTTACAAGCCGCATGCTACAGCACCCGATTTACGGGTCATTCGACTAGAATATACTTATATTCTGCGAAGCGCATACGCGTTAATAGTTTAACAGTTCATAATTTTCAATAAATAAGTGCTACGTCTTTTTTTTTTCATCGGTGTATAGAAATGCAGATTACTCCGGTCTCATCCCATACTTTCGTAATTCATTCTTATACATTAAGACCCCCATTATATTGCGATCAGTGGTATACGCAACGACAACCCAATTATCCGCCAGTTTCGTAATGCGGTAGACAAATAGCAGTGTGCATATCACGATCCCTACAAACTTGTTTTGCTTCCTCCACATTAATAACTCTCTTCCTATAAGAGTTCTTCCTCTTCCACGTGCTATTAATATTATACATCAAATGCACAATTTTATTTTATTTTTTATAATATATTACCCAAATCCGCCATCTTCAGAACTTTGTACTCCATTCTGCTCCTCTATGCCGTTCTGATTATTGTTGTTCAGTTTAGACGAAGATAGTCTCAATAGTGACATCTGTGAAGCAAAATTTTATTGATGAACATTCATAGGAGTTATTTGTAGATATGCCCTAATGGGCGTTTCGCATTTACAATACGTACTTTCCTATCAGGTTTTGTGAAAACAATCACTTCATACTTTCGTCAGTGTTATATTAGCGAGAGATACCAGCAAGGTAATGCGTGCTCACGCTGATGATAATGATTTTTAAGGTCAACGACAGGATCCAATTATTGGTTTACCCTCCTATGCAATAAAATGGGCACCAGATTTTAAAGTATTATACAAACCAGGTTATGTGCGTCGGGCGCGCTGTATAGTGCGACGCAAGTGCGCGCGCGCACGTCTGTACGGAGCGACGCGGTGGGCGTGGCCTGCGGTGCGGGCGCGTGAGTTTCTCCGCACACGCTCTCGACCAGAGACCAAACGCACGAGCGTTCGAACTTCATGTACAAGTCGCGTACTTTCGGTTCGACCTGCCCGACAAATAAGAGGTTTTAGTACAAACTAATGCGAAGAAAAATGTTTTTTTTTTAATTTCCTCTTTAAATTGTTTAGAGTCTATAACTACAGTTACCACAGAAATAAGTTACACCGATGTACTTGCGCAGTAAACATTTTTTGATAGGCGCGAAAATATTTCGGCACGAAAAATTCTTTATTTGCCATTGGTCAAACGAGAGCTTTCTAAATTGGCAATCGCCAATTGCTTAGTCCAATGTCAGCTGTCATAGACTGTAATTCATACAAACGTCAAAGTAATGCAGCACAGATATCGCGAGCGAGATAGCATGACCTCACGTCTTGTTATATTTAAAGCCTTATGAGTTGTGGAATAAGGTTTTTATTGAATTGGTGTTATAAATCAGATTAGATCTCATATTACACCCTTCTGCGTCAACGATAACCTATACATCTTATTTTTGTGGTACTACTAATCGTCCATAATCGCATAAACTGCGGTTATACATCCTTATAAAATATGTTCGAGTCTGTGTGGATACTGAATGTAATTTTATCTACACTAATGTTGTAACATTCTACTTATGTTTTCAATACTTGACTTATAATATCTACTGTTATAGCTCAGACAACAAAAAACGCAATTTAAGCAATTTGACATGATATTATAATATCCAAATCGATATCGTAAAATCTCATTATAACACTGTGTGAGAGCGAGAGAGAGAGAGAGTGAGTGGTGAGAAAGCCTTATGTCAAAATCCTTAACAGCGCGCGCTCGCTCCTGATTGGCCCTGCACGCGCTGCAGCTGCGCTCTCATTGGTTAGATTTTAATGGCGGCCAGTTCGACAATACACGTACGCTTGAATTTAATATTTCGCAATGTTTTATTAATTGATTAATTGCATTAGTGAAGATAAAGTAGTGTATGCAACTGCATATAACACGGGTATTAAAACAGTCGTTAACTATTTTGAAACGAGCGAAGCGAGTTTCAAAAACTCACACTCGTGTTTTAATACCCTTCATTATACGACAGTTGCATAAATTACTATTATAGTGCTATAAAATCAGACCAGATATCTCTCTCTTTTTGAAGTGAAAACTTCTTTAGCGGCGTTACGGAGGGGAGTTTGCGTTAGCAAACAGGCTATGCGAAGCACAGTAATGTGAAGGTATGTTAGCGTATTTCCACTTTCCCGTGCTACGTATAATATATTACATTTTAAGATAGTTTTGTGTTTTCATTTCTATCGGCAGTTCTAATGACTGTTCGTTTAAATTTTTAACATACTATATACTTTTTATTAATATTAAATAGGAATAGGAATAACTTTAAAAGGAATTGCGTTACTTTAATACTCGACAGTGGTTGTGGTGGTGTGTGGTACCCCAGATTACTGTCAACTAGTGAGCGCCATTGATCTCACCGCGGATAGCTAATATTGTAGATCGCTATGGACACCACTTCAATAACGTGCGCACTCCACTCACCTCCTGGTGCTTGGCCAGAGACAGCATCTGCAGTATCTGCGCCACCTGCAGCAGGTTGAAGCGCGCGATGTACGACACGCAGCCGTCCACCACGCCGTGCGCCTCGGGGCTCACGAGCGCCGCGCATATGAACGAGTTGAGCACCAGCTCCGTGCAGATGGCGTGCAGCTCGCGCTCCGATGTCCTGCTGATCATTTTAATAAGTCAATAGGTAAATCATGTATTTTGTGAAATCCATACATTCAGTTGAATATCATACAAACAATCGTAAACATATTTTGTATATTTATTACCTTACGAAATGGGGTCTCCAGCAAGGCATTTCATTTATTTACAATAGATGTGTATATAAAATTTAGTATATAAACGTTTATATTGCCAGCAACACCACTCATCTCTATAGTCTATGGATTGAACTTTTATCTTCATCATTGAGTGCGGCAACTAACTACATACAGTACAAATGAATAGAGATGGCCGATGCGTATATATGTAAATGCATTTCATATGGAATTGTATCTGTGAGCTATGTAAAGTTACAACGTCTCGACAACCCTTTTTATTATTAAGTTATATTGTATAATCTTCGTAGAAGTCACCCATATAAATTAGTTATGAACAACAGAGCAGTTCCCAACTTAACGCACATGAGCAAAGTGCTTGCACATGTCACAGGCTCCACTGGAGGCCTTCTCCGTAGTGAGTTGAAACAACGACCATAAATTTGTCACACCCGGCTTTCTAATCATAATTATGGGTAAGTTTTTGTGTATGATATTATGAACCATCAACAATATATAATCTACTTTGACGACAAATAAACACTCTACATTCTTCACTCAACCACACTGGAGTCCTATTTAACGACCTCTCTGCGTCTTGTAGGCCCACTACTACCTTATAGTGGTAACCTTACACTGGTGACCTCGACGTGATCTTCAACCGACGACATTATCGACGAGCCGACCCCCGAACATTACAGCTACATTACGGTTCCTTGTCTAGTAGAGAGTGTTGTAACCTGGAGTGCTGCTTCAGCGTGTTCACAATCTGCTGCAGCAGCCACGCGAGCGACGCGGGGAAGTTGGCCCAGTGCTCCCTCAGCGACAGCACGAACTTGTGCGTGAGGTTGTACAGCGACTGCACCGTCCACTTGCGGTAGCGCGCCGTCTTCGCGACGTACTCCGGGCTGTTGGGCTGGCCGAACTTCTTGAGGCGGTCCGACGGCGTGAAACTGTAATATTATAACGACCATAAGAAGAGTGGCCAAGCAAGGTTTGAATGGTAGGACAACAATGTGATCAAACAATGAATTTAGGGACAGAAACCTATCAAAACTCAGAATTGGAATTAACTATCAATGTGTGTGCGCTCATTTGTATGTGAAGAATAGCCTCAGGACTATTATATATTATCAGCTTTTATCGGTCCACTGCAACCAGAGTTGCCAGATGGGAATTTAGAATTATAGTCGAGACAAAATATAAAAATATTTATATTCTTTTAATTTTATCTGAAATAGGTTTGTGCTGCACCCTATCTGTTTTAAATTTTTGTTTTTTCGGGACTCGAGACATCACACAAAATGTCTGAACAATCCCGGCGAATGCCCATCTGGCAACCCTAAAGGCTGTCATGTCATGTCACAGGCTGGTACTGTAGCGCGCGGGCGTGTGCGTGTCGCGGTACTATATCGCGCGGGCGTGTGCGTGTCGCAGTACTATGGCGCGCGGGCGTGTGCGTGTCGCGGTACTATAGCGTGCAGACGTGTGCGTGCCGCGGTACTATAGCGCGCGCTGTACTCACCGCTCCATGGCCTTGTCCGGGTCTATGTCGAGGAAGAACTCGTCCTCGTGCAGCACCGTCATGACCGGCGCCTGCAGCGCGGACACGAGGAACTGGCGCGCGGGCGTGTGCGTGTCTCGGAACACGGACACCAGGGCTGTGAGCGCGCACTTGTTGCTGCGGAGCAGTCTGCGGGGAAATGGACTTTATAGACAGGACACCAAATACATTATGTTAGAAGTTTGCTGCATTAAACCATAACGAGGAATACGCCGTGTAGAAATAAACGTCACTTTTCGTGTGGGGTGGCAGGAGTTCCGTTAAGACGAAGGTTGTCGGATGATACACCATATTTTGTTTTCTTTTATAAATGATATTTATGAATACAGCACTGTATTATAACCTGACTAGTCGTGCTCTGCGTTTTCACCTGCAAAATATTAGGGAACGATTTTTTTTCGGGATAAAGAAAAAGGTATTTTTGTATTAGGTACCTATAACATGAAAATCAGAGTCTATATAATTGGTCCAAATATATTCAGTTTTTACATATCATACATTATACATACAAATTTACATTATATTAGCAGGTGTATAAATAATAGCTGATGCCATATAACATATTAAATTATTGTTTATACACAAATTATTGCAAATACTGCGGGAACGTTTTAGTAAGAGGAAGTGCCTCACTGCATGCTTGCATACAGCCAAATTGGGCCGGCACGACCGGAGAGGTACCTCTCGCTTACACGAGACCGGCGTAAAGTGACAGCTGTGCTGTCGCGTTTCGTGCGGTGTGTAAGTAGCCGGTGGCCCATGGAGGTGGAAGGCGAAAGGAGGGCAGCGCATCCTTATAGCCTCTATGCGATGTCTAGGGGCGGCGGTAGTCATGAAAATGTCTCCGACTGCTCGTTTGCCCCGTATACCATAATATATATTAAAAAAAAAACGATGGGCAAAACACTTCACACGGTATCATTGACGTATAAACCCAGCGAAGTGTGAGGCCTAAACAACAAGTTATAATTATAGAATTTGTGAAGTTAACACTTTTGGAGAGATACCCATTAGATAGTGTAGAAGCTTGACGCTACTTGAGATCTGATATCTTTTTGACAGTGCAACATCTCGTCTTGGCAACATGTTACATGAAAATGTTTCTTGTGGGATACACAACGCCGGGAACCTATCCGCAAAATCTCTAGTGTAGTGGCTGCCTCTCGGCGTCTAGGTGACCTGATTGCTATTTTCCCCTCAAGTATGTATTCATGTAAATTTGCATTGAATACGTATACACTTCTCTATTCTGAATTAGGTATACACTCTATATAAAAAAAAAAAGTGTCAAGACTTTAAACGTTTAGTGCTGCTTGTGAAAGAGCGGTTTTTTAGTTTTTGTTGGCTTTTAACCATAGGTTATTCAAATACTCTGTGCTCCTTTACAAAAATAAAGCATTCGTCATATCCGTGGTTGATGCTCCCCACGTCAGAGTCGAGGGTGGAGGGACCGGTCTCTTTGGCCATGATATTGACAGTTAAGTTAGGTCATTAATAAAACACTAATATCGGGATGCGTCTCGCTGGAGGGAGATTTTTTTTTTATGGTATAGGAGGGCAAACGAGCAGCTACCGACGCCCATAGACATCTGCATAGACTACAGATGCGCTGCCCCCCTTTCTCCTCCCACCTCCGTGGACCACCGGCTACTTACACACCGCACGAAACGCGACAGCACAGCTGTCACTTCACGCCGGTCTCGTGTAAGCGAGAGGTACCTCCCCTGTCGTGCCGGCCCAATTCGGCTGCATGCAAGCATGCAGCGTGGCACTACCTCTTACTAAAGAGAGAGATTGGGGGACCGTTACAATTTCGACTCCAAAACTCAAAAAAAGACAAATCTGATGCAGCTGTATTGGGCTTCTCCCTTCCATGGCACAAGTTCAGGTCCGGAAAAACCCGTAGTCACGTAGACGTCGGAAGTATCGACCAGGTGGCCACCAGTTTGGCCGCTATGCAACCAATTAACCCTGACAGCGACGCATCACTTTCGCGCGTGACGCCGCACGTAGAAAGTTGGGCCGAGTCCCGCACACGTTGCGTCACAGAATGCGAGTATCTCTTCGGCACTGCTGTATCTTTTTTTAATAACATGGGGGGTAAATCATCGGCTAGTTATCCGCCCACAGACATCCGCAAAACTGGGCGTCTAGCAGATTATGTATTACTATTTTTATTACAATCATTACCACTGCCATCAATGATAATGATTATATTATAGCTTTTGTCATACTACCTCTTTAAAAAACATCAAGGGAATCGTTTTTCCTTCCAAATTCGCGTATATTCCAGATTGTATTCTATATCCCTGCCAAATCGTGTGTAACAAACAAACAAACCGTCAAGTAGGAGTATACATGTACCGATGACCCTCAACGTCATGACACAGCCAGGTGACATCACTTGCTAATCTCACTAAACATTCAGTGTAGATTAAATTACCACGCCTTCATCATCATCATCATCACACATCAGTTATTGTGCAGCGGAAAGCACGATCGCGGATATGTCTTTCGATTACCGCCACCGCCACCGGCTACTTACACACCGAACGAAAAGCAACAGCATAGCTGTCACTCTGAGTTTATTTCGCCGGTTCTTCTCGACAGGGCTCGGGTTGAACCGGTGGTAGATGTAATTGTTGACGTTCAAAAAGTAATTCTATTATGAATAAAAACTTTTTCATTTTCATTTACGCTGGTTTTGTGTAAGCGAGAGGTACCTCCCCGGTCGTGCCGCCCCAATTCGGCTGGTAGATGTAATTGTTGACGTTCAAAAAGTAATTCAATTATGAATAAAAACATTTTCATTTACGCTGGTTTTGTGTAAGCGAGAGGTACCTCCCCGGTCGTGCCGCCCCAATTCGGCTGGTAGATGTAATTGTTGACGTTCAAAAAGTAATTCAATTTTGAATAAAAACTTTTTCATTTTCATTTACTCTGGTTTTGTGTAAGTCAGAGGTACCTCCCCGGTTGTGCCGGCCCAGTTCGACTGCAGGTATGCATGCAGCGTGGCACTACCTCTTTCATAAAGGTAATGGAATGTCATGAAAGGTATGCGGATGTCTATGGAAATAGGCAGTCATAGTATGAACCGCACATACCCCTATTAACATTCCACACATCAATCACACAAAGTTTGTAACAATATATTCTCACGCACATTCATATATCAGCCAGCAGTAACTGTGTTTTGTATTTCATGTTACCTGTACCACCACCTACCATTGTACCCATATAATAATAACCGGCCTTGTTATTCAAAATACATTCCTTACTTAACCGCACTGGAGTCTTTGTTAATTTTTTCCAATCCACTTACCTTTCCATTCTGAGTAAAGTGACAGCTGTGCTGTCGCATTTCGTGCGGTGTGTAAGTGCCGGTGGCCCATTGAGGTGAGAGGAGGATGGAAGGCAACCCATCTGTGTAGCCTCTGTGCGGATGTCTATGGACATCGGTCGGTCATGAAAATGGCTCGGACTGCTCGTTTGTCGCCCTTATAATATTTAATAAAAAAATCTTTACAGTAAGATACACAGCCTACATGTTCAAAACAAATTAATTTGCCTCAACACTTATAAAGTGTACATTATATGGAAGACTTGAACTTCAGTTGTATATAGGATGCAAGGGTGTGTGGATACAAACAACCGTAAACATTATTATCACTGTTGGAATATACTGATTTACAGTGCGGTAGTATAGAACGACATAGATTTTTTTTTTATTATTAGACAACACTTCACTCACTAAATGCAGCTTCTATGTTGAACTTATTAAGAAATTATATATATTAATATAAATATATATTACTAATATACTCACTTCCGAGGATCATTAGATGGAGCAAGTTGATGTTTTATCAGAGACTTTATTACTGCCAAAAGTCTAGTCCTGTCGTCTGGAGATCTGCAGCTGCCATACAGCCCAGAGACAAGTGACGATGGTAGGCTTGCTGGCATCTGGTCTTCTCCCAACATCAGACATAATGCCATTAAATGAGGTGTGTCTCTTAGCCATCCCAGAAGTTCACCGACAGCTATCACTTCCTGTATAAAATTCAATTTAACATTTATCCTTGTTATTAAATGTCTATAACTATAATTTAGCACTACTAGTTGAGCTCCTCAGTTTATCCTGCGTGAAATCTGTCCCCTTTATTGATATTTATAAAGAGATAAAAGGTAATATATTTTTTAAACCCTTAAAGGTAGATTTTACAATCATCTTTTGAGTACTTGGCCAAGAAATTTGAACTTTTATGCCCCTGGCCTGTCAGTGCACTGTATAGTAAAACTAGGATTTAATTCATTAACGAACTGGACTTACACTACCCCAACTTATGCGAACCCGGAATTACATGGTTTTTAATGCAAGTGACATTATTTTCTACTTTCATTTAACTAGTCAAACTTTATATTAGTTAGATTTTGAGCTTTCCGCGTCCTAATAACTATTAATGTCTTCTATATTCAAAATTTGCTATAAAAACCTTTAACACCAATTGAAAAGTTATTATTGGACATTTGTATGTACATTTATATCCCGACTTATGTAGTTACAGCTTAGTCTCACCTACCACGTAAATTCAAGTTATCACTGAATATTAAAATGTGTCCCTTCCTATCCTATATCTAGCTGTGGAAGTTCTCAAGATGTTGATGATGATGATTATAATTCATCTAATATTTTTAATAATACTGATGATTGAGTAGTAGAAATATAATAGGAAATATGTATCACTATAAATTTGGATGTAAAAATGTTTTGAATTTTTATATAGGTTGATTTACTCATATCACTAAAAGCAATACTTTTTAAATTTATTATAATACATTTTACATACTATATTGCATGAATGAACTAAACCATTTATTAATTTTGTAGTATAAATACATTTCTGTCACTTTGTAGTTATAACTAAAAGGGGGTGGATCATTAAATCTATACCTTTGGAAAGCTTAAAATGTATCCTAATATGTGTTTTATTCGAGTCTTTCTTAATATTACAGTATTAATAACTAAGTTAACAGTAAAAAATAATACCTTGTATCTTAAAACTTTGTGGGCATCAATGAATGTTGATCTCTCCAACAGACTTGCTCGCTGACATGCTACAATAGAGTCAGCCTCACATCTCGATGTAACTAAATTTGTAAGATTCTGTCGCTGTTGTGTACAGATCCAGGCTGCTTGTAGAAGTTCCAGAACATTTTTCTCTACCTCCTCATTGAGATTCTGCAACAGCTGCCTCTCTGAATTTATAAAAATCTTTTCTCTTCTCAGCTGGTTGGCTAATTCTGCGATATTCATGCAGCTCTCAGACGATGGTTGCATCATTTTGATTGAGATTTACACATAACACTAACACATTTTATTAATATTTGTACATTATTTTCATTTTTAAAACAATATTTATGAATTCAAATGTATACATTAACAAACTTTATTAGACACTAATTTTAAATAATAATACAGAAACACTTTTATCAATTGGAAATATTTTCCTTAGATGTACACAAAAATTAAAAACATTAAAATATTTTGCAAAATGCAAATTATTATTGAAAGGTTCGAGATGAATGAAAATTGACAAATAGTATTTCGTTCCCATTCACTAATTATTGCCATTGTAGAAAAAAAAATCTTCAAAGTATGTTTACAGAATGTTACGTTCTTGTTTACAGTAAATATAATAATAATAAAATAAATAAAATCAAACAAAACCTAAGTCGTTCTCCGAGTTCCACTCGTTATTTAGATTGTGAAATAAATAAATAAATTGGTTAAAAAAAAATATATTTACAAAAAATTCCCTTGTGAGTCTCAAAGTTTAATAAAAGGAACATGATAAATGGATTAACAATAACACGTACGAAAATTATATTATGCACCTTAGTTATTACATGTTAAGAAGAATAGTATTTCAAAAATCAATAAAGTTTTGGTGCCATATACATTTATCTGAATCATAGATCATAGAGTTTTTGACGCAGGGATCAAAAATGAAGACTGAAGAATGACAATTTAAAGAACGAAAGAATGAAGACGATTCTGCAAAGGAAAGGAATCTTTGAACTGCAGCTTTTGACTTTAATTTTTGTGTAAATAATATCATAAATGTTTCTAATTAAGCCTTTAAATGTGATCGGTGTGAATTTACAGATATAATAATGTCCAATACTTCAATTGAAGGCAAACTTAAACGGCTGCAAGAAAGTTTCGAAAATGAATTGCGTATTCGAAAAGATGGTTCGTACCACAACCAAGGAGGCCTTAGTGCTCCTAGAAGTGGGAATTCTCGAAAACCTAGACGTAAGTATTTTCGCAATTTGTAAACAATATGTAAAGGAAATAAGTTTAATCTGTTTGTTTTATTAATATCTAAACCACAACCTTTCGTAAAACACTTTGTTTTGCCTATTAAAATACACAACATTTACATAAAATTATTAATATCATAATATTTATAGAATATTTCGAATCAAAATTAAGTAACTCCTAAATTAATACATATTAATATAGTTTAGTTTAAATTAGATAGATATAGGATATTTTAAAAGTTTGTACAAAGTCAGTTTGAATTGAGTCTACTCATAAGTCTTCTATTTTGATAATATCAACATCTATGCATTTTTTGTTTTCGTCGTAATCATACTTTTGGCTCAGTAAGTGTCAAAACAAGGTGCTAACAGCATAATTTGTTTAGAATATTTCAAGATTTCACAGGGCCCCCAGAGTTTTTTAATATTCTGATGTACAATAGAATTGTTTGAGTTTAGAGACTAGAATAGTATTAGTGTAGAAAGGTAAATTATTATCAGTGTAGAAGATTAAATATGCTGTTTGATAGTGATTGCCACTATGTTCATTTTGAGCCCCAATTTATTTGGTTATGGAAGCAATGCAAGCGATATCAGGCTCTTTGCACTCTTAGCAAAATATTTACAACAATAACACAGGTTTTCTATGTCTGCATACCGTCTGCAATCATATTTCTCCATGAATAAATATATTTGTATCACGCAATAGACGCAATTTCAACTTACTAAACATATTTGAATGTCTTATAAATAAGACAAGGCTTTGCGGCTCTTGCCTCCCAAAAAGTTGCCGACCACTGATTTAAATGATTACATACTTAAAAAAATAAGCTCTAATTAATATAATATGTATTTTCAAATATTTTGTTTAATTTTCAGCCCTCATGTTTACTGCGGGGAATCAGATACCATCATTTCCACCAAGATCTCCACAAGCTACGGACACAGAAAATAGAATGAGGGAAGTTTATAAGGTAAATTTATTTAATGCAGCCATGGCACTTACTAAATTATCTGTTTCTACGCACTTGTTAAACATTTATCATAAAAATATTTAACATGAAATTTAAAAGCATAAAACCTAATGCTTCAAAATACATTTTAACATGGTTACATTTCTGTATTACTGGTTATTGTTATGGTTATTACTGTATTATTGACACTTGCATTAGGACAAATCTAATGATACTTCGTATGTTGTTAAATTGTGGAAGCAGAGGACATAACCTACATACATATGCATACTCTTGAAAAAATAAACTTGTTTTTAAACAGTTGGTTATTTATATGTATAGTAGGTATATATGAGGTTTTAGTCGAATAATGACACCACACACTGACACCATGAGTTAATCCCATTCATCTTACAATTAGAAAATGTCTTCCTGATAATGAAATTAAAGCACATCGCTAAGCTTTTTAAAGAATATACTGGACAAACTAGAAATCTTTAAACTATTTGATACAAGCACAACAATTATTATTAGCTGCTAATGTGGTTTTTTCTTATGATTTAGGTGGGACCGATGAGCGATGAGCAGGCGGAGCCATTTCCATGACAACCATTACTCACAGACATTTGCACAGAGGCTCCTCCATGGGCCACCGGCTACTTACACACCGCACGAACACGACAGCTCAGCTGTCATTTTACGCCAGTCTTGTGTAGCCAAGAGAGTGAGAAGTACCTACTGGTTGTGCTGGCTCAATTCAGCTGTATGCAAGCATGCAGTGTACCTGTTACTAAAGTTTGAAAATATATTTATTGGACACTTCTGTTTCTCAGGTGAGCGGCAAACTGAACGTGGACGGAGTAGAGTACAGGTCGCACATAGATGATCTGCACCAGCTGGGTGAGCTCGGCAGTGGCACGTGCGGACATGTGGTCAAGATGCGGCATCAACCTTCGGGGGCTGTTATTGCCGTCAAGGTGAGCGTTTCGTGCGATGTTTTCGGTAGCCTATGGAAGTGAATGGATGGAGAAGTGCAACGCATCTGTATACCTAATTAATCAATATGTTTATTTTTTACGTCATAAATTCCACTACGGGCGTTATCGACGCCCCTTGTGGAGTCTTGAAAATTGATCCTACTGCTTGTTTGCCCTCTGATACTTAAAAAACAATGTGGATGCGTTTTCGTGATAGAAAGGATCCTATAGCACTCGTCACTCCTTCAACTATCTCCATAATTACTAAATATCACATCAATCTGTTGATCCAATTTGATGTGAAAGAAAGATAGAGAAACAAACACACTTACGCATTTATATTAGTACTAGCTGTGCCCCGCGGTTTCACCCGCGTTAATTTCTAAGAAATCCATGTAAACTTCAACACCCTATTTCACCCCCTTAGAGGCTGAATTTCTAAAAATCCTTTCTTAGCGGATGCCTACGTCGTAACATCTACCTGGATACCAAATTTCAGCATGATCCGTCCAGTGGTTTGGGCCGTTGATAGATGGCTATGTCACGTTTGAGTTTTATATATATAGATGGATCTAAAAACGACCGAGTCTTTTTTTTTTTTGTGGTATAGGAGGGCAAACGAGCAGTTGTAGCCATTTTCATGACAACCGACGCCCATAGACATCTGCATAGACTACAGATGCGCTGCCCCCCTTTCTCCTCCCACCTCCGTGGACCACCGGCTACTTACACACCGCACGAAACGCGACAGCACAGCTGTCACTTCACGCCGGTCTCGTGTAAGCGAGAGGTACCTCCCCGGTCGTGCCGGCCCAATTCGGCTGCATGCAAGCATGCAGCGTGGCACTACCTCTTATTAAGAGTCTTTCTGTTTCCAGCAAATGCGGCGCTCCGGCAACTCGGAGGAGACGAAGCGCATCCTAATGGATCTCGACGTGGTGGTGCGCTCGGACGACTGCCCGTACATCGTGCGCTGCCTCGGCTGCTTCGTGACCGACGCGGACGTGTGGATCTGCATGGAGCTGATGGCTACGTGCTTCGACAAGCTGCTCAAGAGGGTCGGCGCACCCATACCGGAGGCGATACTGGGGAAGGTCACCGTTGCGGTCAGTGGATTGCAGATACATGCTCGGCGATGATGATGCTGAATTGTACCTAATGGCAGCCGACCGGAGTGTGACCTCCCCCATGGCACTGCTGCAAAATGACGGCTTAATGGTTTCCTGTCACTCATTGAAGGGAATGGGAGGAGGGAAACGTTTTGTCTCCGAAGGTGCTGCCACTTTGCCGTGGTAACGGGCCTTGCGTACCTGTGAGATCGTGACATAGGTCTAGGGGCCACCCGGGCTCATAGGTATCATATGTAAATATACTCTCCTGCGTCAGCAAAAACAAAAAAACCAAAAGACATTTTAACATGTATTTATTATTAACATTTCTACTACTACTTTTCATTTTCATAACAATATTGTTGATGGATTTAGGTCTCAGTAGACATAAAATTACTCCAACTGTTCTTTTGTCCCTTTATGCTACAAAAAGAATGTAGAATAATTGCTAATCAAAAGTCTAATGAAGCTTGTCGTGCAAATTGTACATGAATCTGTTGAGTGACTTTTGATGTTGACTGTATATAAAGAGTGATGTATGTTTCCAGACGGTGAACGCGCTCTCGTACCTGAAGGACACGCACGGCGTCATCCACCGCGACGTGAAGCCGAGCAACATCCTGCTGGACGAGCGCGGCAACGTTAAGCTGTGCGACTTCGGCATCAGCGGCCGCCTCGTCGACAGCAAGGCCAAGACGCGCAGCGCCGGCTGTGCGGCGTACATGGCGGTGGGTGTGCCGTCGTGACGTCACTGCGCCGCGCCGACAGCGAGGCTGAGACCCGCAGCGCCGGCACAATATCTTTCTTTCTTTTTTAACGGGCTTTTGCCCACCTCTCGTTCCCACCGCTGCTACTCCTGTGTCACCAGGATCGACACAGGAGTACCGTGGGATCGACTACTACTACTCGTAGTAGTAGTAGTACCAGTAATACAGGTCATCAACCTAGTACTGGCCCCTGCCATTAGCATGTAAACATTTATTCATACAAATAAATCATTTTTATATTTTTTTTCATCGAAAGCGGCAACCACACTTGACTCTTTGAAATGATTTTTTTTTTAAATTTATTTATTTATGTAAATGATCGCAGAAAAGCTAAATTTGTCTCGCATGGCACAATATCTGTAGACATAGCGTCAGTGACGTAATATAGGCGCTACGTACATTATACTAACCACTCTAAGATGTACTAAAGGGCATGTTTCCACGTCAGCCGGAACGCATCGATCCGCCGGACCCGTCGCGGCCGGACTACGACATCCGCGCGGACGTGTGGTCGCTGGGCATATCGCTGGTGGAGCTCGCCACCGGCGTGTTCCCCTACCGCGACTGCCAGAACGACTTCGAGGTGCTCACAAGGGTAAACATAACTCAACATTTTTACATCGATGATTGTTGAATTTTATATATTTATATATTTTTTATATATTTGATGAGTAACAATGGTCATATCCATCCGGATTATTGTGATATGGATATGGTTCCTTTCATCCCCCCCTCCACTGGAAATACACAAATTACATGAAACATGAGTCGTGCCGGTCTAATTCGGTTCCAATGCAACATGGCATTACCTTTTACAAATATGGGATATCTGCAGTAGCTGGGTTCGGTTGTCTACGAGAAACTGGAGTCTTGGTGTTCATTAAAATAGGTCTGTGGCAGTGGGCTGGAGCTGTCGAACTGTAATATTGTTCATTTCAAACTTAACCATCGTCTTATTGTAAATGGTTGTTGTAAACACATTTAGGCAAGTACCATTGTATTGATTTGATTAACCTTTTGCACGCCAGACCGCAAATGCATCGGCGCGCCCCCTACGCCAGGCCACAAATTCAGTAAAAATATGTTGTTATTCATTTCATTATTATTTTATTTTATTTGTCCCTATTTTTTTTTATACTATCATTAAACCAGTTACAAGGTTCTAAACAACCTAAATTTATATAAATAAAGAGACACAAGAACTACACGCACATAAACCAAATAATAATAAGGTACATCACTAATCTCGTATGTGACGTCATCCGCTGTCGGGTAGACACGACTCTGGCGTGGCTGGCACACGACTTTTAACAACTTC
>LUGF01038195.1:91158-111723 GCA_001625245.1 Calycopis cecrops
CACGCCACAAGCCACACCCACATGCTACGAAACATCTCTTACCTACGCTATAGACACGCCCACTATACATAGCGCCAGTACAGAGGCACGCCATATTAATTAGCAATTCTTTTCACACCAAGCGCACTTGCTACAGGTTAAGACCTTCAATGGCAGTGTGAAACCTGCATCTGTCGACAAACAAAAATAAACATACAAAATAGTAAGCTAATCATTTTGAGTTCTATCAGGCTCTCAGATCTCGTATATTTTTTTATAAACAATCGTATTATGTTTATTCATTATAATAAAGCATTTTTATCATTTTTATCGTTTTAAAATGTCGAGGTTATTATAATTGATGTATCGCTATGTTTTCCAGAGTTCGGGTAATACTAGTCCTATAGTTTTACAAAGGTTTTACCACCAAAACCAGCAGCGACGATCCAGAGTCGACCTGCACTCTACACCCAGACACAGGAGGTATGTTTATAGGAGCATTTATTATTTTGTTGGAAAAAGTGAATAGTGGTATTTCAATAATATGTATTGATGCTGCTGAACGGAGTGTTAAGATGAATGAGCACTACCGATTTACTAAGTATTGTCTACAGAGTACCAACATTCAGAATTAACGATACCTCTGAGGTAACTCGTACACTGGCACGTACCAAGACCGTAATGGTACGCGTGCGTATACGTATTCGTGACGTGCACACAAGAGATAATGACGGTGACGTTCCCCGCAGCCTCAGTCGCGAGCACAGCACGGGCCGGTCGCCGGAGCCGCCGCCGCGCACCAGCCGCCACCACCTGCCCCACCATGACAGTAAGTGATATACAACAGTAAACAGCACAGTTCAATATGTTTGTACAGTCACAAGCAATAATATGGAATTTCAAAAAAAAGGTGTATATATATTATTGCTCAAGATCGTACAGCATCCACTAATTCTCATATCTTTTAGCAATAGATTATACTGTAAAAAAATAAGCAGAACATTGAATACTGCATAATATAATTCGATCGTTCTTTCAATCGAAACTTTTTGTAGTGTATAGATACTAATCCTGGTCAACATAAAGAACACTTTTTATTGCGAGAAAGTCGCTCATTCCTACGGCAAAATTCGGTAATTATACTTTTCACTTTACTTATGATAGAACTACGCTACGCGAACAAAGTCGCGGGCACCCGCTAGTATTAAAATATTAGTTATATTTATGCTTATTTACCCAAAATGGTTGTGTGAGTTTAATGTTTTGCAGACTGTAGCGGCAGCTCCACTATTATAGGTATTTGCGACTTAAATAGAAAAATCAGCTTTATTATTTAATTATTGAAATTACAGAATATATTTGCATGATATTCTGAGTTTAGTTTACTATCCAGCTTTCCGAAAAAAATATAAATTTTAGCAATGCCTTTAATTCCATTGACTTTGATATTCTTATTGGCGTGCTAAAATCTATGAATGTATCTGTACCTGCTTTAACGTGGTTCAATTCTTACCTTCGCGATCGCTCTCAACGTGTTCAGGTAAACACGTCCTACTCAGACTGGAGCAATATCAGTGCGGGAGTTCCACAAGGTGGAGTGCTTTCTCCTCTTCTTTTTGCCGTGTTCATTAATTCCATTACCAAAGTTATTTCGTCCAAATTTCATCTTTATGCCGATGACCTTCAAATCTATCGTCATTTTGTGTTATCAGATACGATGTCAACTATCTCCTACATTAACGAAGATTTGAACCGAATTGTTGAATGGGCTCAGACTTTTGGTATCACTGTTAACCCACTTAAGACAAAGGCGTTGATTATAGGCAGCTCACGAATGCGTAGTCGACTTGACTTTAAAACACTACCACCTATTATCTTAGATGGTACTACCATCGCCCTTTCTGATACAGCTAAAAATCTAGGTGTTATTATAGATTCCAATCTTTCCTGGAACAGCTACGTAAGTGAGATCAGTAGAAAGGTTCACTTCTCTTTCCATTCCCTCAAAACGCTACAAAACTTCCTTCCTCTATGAAATATCCTATATAAAATAGTATGTATGTATTTAAGTATTTATTGACCTACTTTATACTTATGATATGTATGTTATATAATATGTATAATTTAATATGATTATTGTTTGTCTTTAAAATGTACACATTAATATTGCAATACACCATGCATTTTCCTGTAGTAGGACTGCTGGTAGAAATTCCATAATGGGATAAGCAGGTCCTTTGTACCAAAATTTATATAACTAAATGTTTTTATGTTTATTTTTACGTGTACATAAACTGTTAAATAAATAAATAAATTGACTTAATTTTTAACAAATGCCTACAACCCTATTAGGACTATGGGCCAAATCTGGGTCATCAAAATTTGTTTTCTTACCGAAGAAAACCTGAAAAATGAATAAACTCGCTCTCAGCGCAAGCTTTTTCTCCTTATTTTTTCACATTGCGATCTTCGAGTGAATAATCTATTCCAATAACATATTGATTGTGTTTGTTCGCAGCGAACGGCAGTATGGAGGCGGAGCCGTGCGCGCTGCCCGAGCGGCTACACCCGCACCCGCCGTCGCCGCTGCTGCTCAACAATAGGTGCGGCTTTATTACACTCGTCAAACTGTCTAAGCACTTTTTATTATAGCATAGGGAGACCTAGCGAGCGATAGGAGCTATTTGATGACACTGATATGCATATGCTTGCCTGCTTCGCCTACTCACCCCCGACAATGAGACATTAGCTACTCACAACCTGTACCAAACGCGGTAGCATAGACATTATTTCTAACGCGGTATCATGAATCATGACAGCGATATGTACCTCGCCCCATGTGGCTGAACTGCAGCATTGTATTACCTCTTAATAAAATAATACTGCGCAACGCTTTGATAATTATTTATGCCTGCCCTCCTCTATTGAAGTAGATAAATAACCTTCCAGGCTATCCGAGGGGCGGAGTCAAAGCCTGACCCGGGCGGAGCTGCGGAACGGGTACCGCGGCGAGCTGTCGCACGCGCCGCCTAAACACCATCACGACGACCAGGGTGAGTGACCGCGCTCGCTGGCCGGGCGACGCGCACGCAATATCTGTGCGCCCCGCCCATACCATAATGTAATATGATGTTGTTTCTTAAGTTCTAACACGGTTGACATAATTTTTTTGAAGAAAGTACTTATGTTCATAAGGGGTCGTTTAAGTATTACGTAAGCACTGAAGAGGGATGCTGGGCTTATTTCTTTAAAAAATCAAGTAATATATAGACTGACTTTTTGCTGACATGGGAGTGTTAAAAATTACAAAAAATCTGCTTAAGTAGTACTTGAATGATCCCTAAAATTCGATAGAGTATTAGAACTAGTTTAATAAATCAAATACGAGAATACGGACCAATAATATACATGAAATCATATATCGAATTAGTATTATTAAGTAAGACTGACTCTCTGGACATACGCGGTGTTAGAACTTAAGCGACGGTACTCAGGACCACAAATCAGAACCTTAACAGCCGATGTTACCATTTTGACCACGTTTACAAGGAAAAGAGTTCAAAATTTTACATATCTTTATAAAATGACCACCACATAACATAAGTACGTTTTTAGACATAGACATAGAGGGGCTCGGATATTGTGGGCGCGTTGTACACTTTACAACTCCAATAGCGCCCTCGTAGCAAGACATGTACGATATAACATTCGCCGTAGCATGCTTTTTTATTGGTGGACTAAACTTTTAAAACTAAGAAGTTTTAAAGCAAGTCTAAATAAACGAGTGTATACTTATGTAGACGCGTAAACTTTACTTTAGTAGTTTTTAGTAAGTTCACTTCTCCGTGATGACGTTTAAGTTAGTCACATTTAAATGCCATAGCACTAATCGTTATGACTTCTAACTTATCTGAAATGATGATGAAATTCTTCTCTTACTTTTGATTGTTTTGGTTCACTTAAAAGAACTGCATTTATAATAAATTAAGCATACCAGTGTTACCTATGCTTCATTTATTCTATAGTTGTAATGGCACGTATAGCCTTACTTATAAGTGAGTTGTATCTAGTAAGCTCGACCTTTTTGAGACATTTAGTTAAGAGCCACTGTGCTAGTAATTTTTTTGTCAATACTAATAATAAATAATAACGGAAGGTTGATAAAAGCGAGAGGCGTTAAATTAAACCACATATCCACCATCATATTGATCACTAGCCACTTCGTTGGGCGTCGAATAGAAAATTTATCCAATCATAATAAAATATATACGTATAGTAAGTTAATGATAAAAAATAAACCGTAATCGGATCAATTTTTACAATGATTATCCCTACGAACAAAGTTAAAAACTTTACCTTTTTATAATGTTTGTATAGATATAGATTAGCACGTCATCTCAATGTCATGACATTAATGATTATGTTATTTTTCTAACAAACATTTTACACAGTTTTTACATAGTTGTTTTATCCTATTCATTCCTATTAAATTATGGATCCTTATTTTTTTTGTCTTTAGATTACAATTAAAATTAACAAAACTAATTTAAAATATGATTATTGTCCTAAGTATGAGAAAAAACACTACATATACATATAATTATACATTGGAACAATCTCAAAATTACTACAATACAAAAAGTATTTAGGATAAGATTTCCAATAATTTGCGTGGATTAAGTTAAAACATCGCCATATTGTGTGAGTTTGATAATAACACTAATACTTACTACTAAAACATACTCAAAATTCTCTAGAGATCTGAAAAATAATCCCAAATATAAGCTCAAATATTAAAAAAAAAAAATGACTGACAGCGCATTACTATTGTCTATGGCAGCAGTGACATTTACAACGCCACCAACATTGGATTTACAATTATTTTTATGAGGTTACATTATTGTTTTACATATTTGAAATGTTACGTTGTTAACATTGCAGGTATCATAAGTTTTTGAGGTAAAAACATTTGCCTACTTGATTAGCTTTCGGGATAGGGGCAATGCACAGCACTATACACTCTATAACATGTGTACTATAAATTGGCTTTGGTTATAGACGGACAAGCTTGTCTTCTGTTTATATATAGATATGCTTATATATAACACCGACGATAGACCGATGTAAATATATATAACACAAACCTATGTAAAATATAATTAACAATATTTTTTTCTTGCATTTAAACTTTTTAATATGAGGGCAGCCAGCCTAAAAAGACCTATTTAAAAATATATTGTCTAAAACGTTGCGCTCGCCATTCAGCCTTGTAAATGATTGTATTTGACTATTTTAATTAATCCAGTTTAAAAATTGAGAATATAAATGTTTAGAATTCTAGTCTTTTCTTTTATTTTATACTTTGAATATATCTATATCATCATATTCACATGTTTTAGTTTACTTAGACAACATAAATATGTTTTTTGTTGAATACAATCATTTGTCCATATATATTATATGTCATTCATGTATTTCTTTCACCGTCCCATCATTGTGTTACGTCAATGAGATAAGTTATGCTTAAGCGCTTCGCGGCTCTGCTTTAGCCGGTTACTCTACGAGGGTAAGGTGACATTGACAGTTATATATATGAAATGTCAAAAACGAAGTTTTTTTTAAATTGTCACAGTGTTTGCAGCAAAGTTTCTATAAAACATTATACTATACTAATATATAAACTTAAAATGATTTGTTCAAAGTTTAAACTTTTGTTTTCTTTCGCGTGGAAGTTGTTGAATGTAGTTTTATTTTTTAAAATACTTTACCCATATTTCACCACTTTGCATATTTTTTTGTTTGTATTGCACAAGACAAGGTTAGGGTATATTTACTTTTATTGACAAAGTGATTTTTGAGTTGCTACTAACATATCGCTTCAAGACATCGAAAATAAAAGACTTCACTAAATTAGCTGTACAGTTTTCTGGGGAAAATCGCACTTCATAAGTTCTAGCAATGTGTTAGTGATATTATATAAGTAAATCAAGTTCATTATGTTAGGTAAAATGCAATATTAGATAAATTTACCAAATGGTACGACAAGTATTTGTAAAGTACATTTATCTTATTACTATATTTAAAAAAAATGTGTACGTATGCGTATACGATGGGATGCACATAACAAGACATAACAAAATAAGATGAATATATTTTCATTTCATCGAATTTAAAAAATGAAAAAAAATATTTTGGTGTATTTATTGAAAAAAAAATCATTCACTTTTTTGCAAATGCTTGTATCACCATTCCTGTAGTATATTCCTATTTTAGTAACCATATAAATTGTTTAATCTGTGAACGAAAAGATATATGAACAATGTATAGCAACACTATGTTTAGTATTTGACATATTTAAATATCGAAAGCTCATGTTCTAGAATTATTAATCTTTAGATTTTATAGTTGTTACAGCCAGTATTTTTTAAATACGGTACTGGTTGCTGCTATAATACGGTGTTGGGTGCTATTCATTGTTAATATATTTTTGGTGTTCGATGTATACCTGTGCTTCGCTGCTGTCCTCACGCCCCACATCGCCTGCCATCTGTTGCTCTGTCACATGCCTCGCTACACTAAACACGACCCTAACACCAGGCTAACAACTGTACGGGCGCTTCGCCCGACAGCGGCCGCCCGTGTCACACGGAAAACAAAATATGCTTTATTTCTATCGCAATAGGATGTAAAACAAATCTATTGCTTATTTTTCGATTGGCTATGGAATTATTGACAGAATGGTCAAGTTTTAGCAAGGTGTACGGTTATCATTGTCAAATCATTGTCCCTCATGGCTTCGCTCACCGCTGTGTAACGCAAGGCATATGGTACGGCACTCATCACCTCTTTGGTTCATAGGTGAGTACAAGTATGGATATCTTCTGTCTCTTTTGTGCATTTTAATTTCTCTGTGAAATTAAAAAGCCATAAATAACTACTTCTAGATACACTTAAATTGTGTAATTGAAAAAAAATATTGATCTATGTTCATAAACAATAACAAATGACCTATGGTCATTTGTTAAGGCATAGACTGTAAAAAGAGACTTAATTTTTTCTTCTAAATTCTCAAGTTGAAAAACAAACTTCTGTTTTTTATCAATTGGAATACATAATTAAAAAAAAACATCGAAGTCGTCGGGTTGGATGTTTGAAAAAAGGACAGAAGTGTATCAGAACCAAAGGGGTTGGGCTTGTGTGGGCTCGTGGGCAGCGCAGGGTCTCAGTGGGCGTGGGCTGTAGGCTGGCTGCACTCGCTCGCGGGGCTGGTGAAGCGCCGGCTCAGCGGGTATGTCAAGTGGCATCACGTTGCAGCGCGCCGCGACCCGAGACACGCACACCTGGCCAGGCATAGGTAAGATGTCTACAAAACTTCTATATTTTTAGACAATTCTTTAATTTAAGAGGCCCGCTAAATTTGTTTCGCCGGTTCTTTTCAGGACAGGGCTAGGGTTGAACCGGTTGTAGATATAATTTTTGACGTTCAAAAAGTAATTATTATAATTATGTTTTGAATTAAAACATTTTCATTTTCAATGTTTGGATACAAGTAAGCAAGCATTCTTTTTTCTTTTAACACTTAGAAGTCTTGATAAGTTCATCTCTACTACAATTTAAACATATTTTTTAGCAGAGATTTCAACAGATAATCTCGGTAGTCTTTGGATGGCCTAGGTACTATTTTGGCCAAAAAGCTGATTATGTGGTATATCATAGGCGTGAAAAAATAAAAACTTGACACGGACACCTGTTACAGACTTACCGTGTCAATCTTGTCTCCGGTCGCTATCTAAAAGGCTGATGTTCAAATTGATGAAGCCAGCGATATCGTCAAAAAGTGTAAAGACCGTAGAACTTGAAAAACTTCTTTTAAATTTATGATGTAACATTTAATGTGTACGAAGTCCGCCATTACTTAAAGTTTATGTGTATGCAGATGCGGCACGAGCGAGAGTTGGAGCGTGCCCGCGTCGCCGCTGCCGCCGCGCGCGCCCGTCGCCCGCCCCGCGCACCCGCGCCCCGCGGACTAGCGGCGCGTGCGCGCGCGGCGACGCCGCGGCACATAATAGCGACCAAATTTAAAAACAAAACGTACCCAGCTGCAGACAACGTACAGCCAGCACTTCAACGATGTTCCAAATTCATCGGAAACTTCGAATATGTTCCAAATACAACGTATATTTTTTCTTTGTAAAGTCACCTTCGAAACTCGATTGACAGATTCTGATTTCCAATGCTTTAGGCATTAAGATTATAACACACCTAAGATATATAATTTTGCCTTTTTACAGTGCTCAGGGTAATTTTGCGGTATTTTAAACAAATTTTGTAATCTATCCTGTAGAAGTTTTGGAAATCAGTATCTTTCGAGCGACCTTTGATGACGACTATACTTTGCCTCACAAAAACAGCTTTAGTGTTTTTATGAACACGTGATTTTAATTACACTGTATAAATTTTAAATAGTTTGATAGAGTTTTGGGTACGCTTTATAAGAGTAAAGTTTATTTTGTAGAAATGTCTTGTGCGCTTCACTAGTTGCTCAGAAACTTGTAAATGTTAAATTGAGTGGATTCAATGGTTTTGCTAGTCGTGTTATATAATGAGCTGATGCCAGAGTCATTTTGTTCTTGTTACTATTCTTATTGTTCGTTGGAAAACTACTACTGGCCAAAATTTTATGCTACTCTTTTTGCGTTGACCAGTTATAAACTTTTTTTATTAGGACCGTTGTTCTAGTCCCGATAATGTAACACAGACTTAACTAAAAGTTTTCTAGCACAATTTATAAAAAAAAGAAAACATTTTTATAGAGTAGAGTCCGTATATGTTTAAATCACTTCTGCCTCAAATGCTAAACTCCTTATCAAATAAATGTATATCTCATGGCATCGGCTATATGGTACCAAAAATATAAATAACACGAACGAATGGAATCGCAGAAAGAAACAGCCTTTTAATAAGTCTGACTAAGTATAGGCTATCTTTCTACACGATCCAAGCGACTTAAAACTTAGTAGTGTCGGACACGCTGTAAAATATTTTATTATACGAGTTTGTTGGAACACACTGTAGCTAATCGAACAGATACATTAAAAGTCGTAATATTTAAAATAAATGTTGCAATATTTGATACATGGTGTATATATTATTTAAAGGGACGTACGCAAAATACGTTCGCTTCTGTGTGCGGGATTTTTAATATGAAATAATGTGGAAAAAGCCGGTGATACAAACAAATCAAATAGTAATTCTTCCTCAAAAATAATAATCACGCAATTAATTAAATTATTTATTGTACTAACCATAAGTTAACACGTTACATACAGCTATCTCGCTCGTATGAGATTTCCACCACTCATTTCATTCTTTTAAGATGTTTGCAGTAATTTATCTGTTCCAATTATTTAATTAGTCCAAGTTCTATAATTGGGCGGCGGGGGCGCTAGTCATAAATCAAAGTTCTTTTTCACAGTCCTTATTCAATTGATGGAAATTATTTTTGGACGTGCGTAAGGCATTTTAATGTTCCTGTTCGACGCATAGTGTTTTCAATAAATTACAATCGTACAACACCAAAAACATTGAGTCATGTTTTTTGTACATATTAATTTAAGGTTTGCGGCTAAATATACCACGAGATTCGTAGGTGTCTAGTTAGTCGACATTGTACGTGCGAGTGCGTACCGCGCACGTAAGCTGCGTGTTCGTACACTCTGACGTTAAGACGTGAGCGTCATTCTGTCGAGATAAAGAAGCACTTCGTCTATGAAATGTGTCCGATGAAATGCATAATGCAACGCCGATAGTGAGAAATTGTAAATTTAAAATTGTCACATTGAATTGTAACGTACATGGCGTCACCACTATTGATAAACATTTTTTTTGTCCTGCACATTTATACCGCATTCTCAAAGTATTGGGATATTCACTGCTTTTAACCGGACACATTTTTCATAACATCCTTATAAATTGGTCTTTACTTATCTCGACACTTCATATCAAGCCCATTCGCGAGTCACGACGTCGGTATACACTCGCAGGTACAGTGTTGGTACGTCTCGCTTATATATTGTACACGGTCTAATGTGAGATATGGAGTGGTTTAGGATACGCTATCTTTATTATAAAGTTTCCATGAAGTTGTTAAATAAAAATAAAATTGAAAAAGAATGAAAATGTATTTTTAAGCTAGACGGGACTGAGTACAAAAATAAAATCAGTATTTAATGTAAAAACATAGTATCTACTATGCACATTTTTTATATACATAAGTGTAAAATGTATTTACATGAATTCATAGGAAGTGATATAATATATTATGTAAATTTCACTTTATTGAAACGATATTTCAAAGATCTTGACATAAAATAAATTGTTTCTCAACTTGAAATATGAAAAATCTCCCCACTACCCAGTTGAATCATATTATTATATTATTAATTCTAGTCTATCCATTCTTTTTTTCTTAAATTCCTCTCTGTCTTTTCATCTATCTTTACATCTATAGAAAACTTCATATTTTTTCAAATATCCTGTATATTTAAGTTCTGTGTAATTTTAAATTTTGAGCACAACTTTTTTATCATTTAAAAAAAGCCTCTCATATATATTTTAGAATGCTCCTTAGAGTACTCTAAAATAATAGGATGAGGAGGACAGCAAACAGTCGGCGCCTGTTTTTGACGACCCACGCCTATAAACATCCGCACACCCCCAAATAGGCTACCGGCCGTACAAAATGAATAGCAGTCACTTCACGCCTTTCTCCGGCTCACCTCGGCTGCAATGCCACAATAGCCTGTCAAGCTTAGAATTTCAGACCCGCTTTTACGAGACATGGACCGTGTCAGAGTGTGTATTTATTGTGGAGAAGCAGATTATGTAAATATCGTGTATTATATTGTTTAAGTGACGATTATTGAGACATTTTGTTAAATGTAAACGGATTTTTATGAGTTTCTATTTAATTAAATTAACGATCAAACTGAGTTTTCTTTATTTATTTTTTTATAGAGTTGTTTTATGAAACTTTCCGGATTTTTATATTTTTTGTTTGTAGTTTGTCCGTAACTGTACAGACAAACAACACAAGGCAGAATATTGACTCTCCTTACTCGCAGTGTGTTAAAACGTACACTATAGTGTACATGTATTGCCCTCTGCTGGGCTTGTTATTCTTCTTCTTCGTGTCGATGGTACACGATTTTTTTAAATAGAAGTTTAAAACGTGATTATTGTGTGATACTTGACGTCATGGAGCGTGCATGGTAAAGGACTGGAGGGGCAGATTTTGATCAGAGAATATGTTATTAAAAACATGCTGATTTAAGTACAACACAGCATGATTACTTTTACTACAAACAAAGTAAAGAAAATTAAAAGCACTGCAGGTAAGATCGCTGATCACTCGAGTTAAATCTTTCTGAAATAATCGTGAGACAAATTATACAGTGGTACAAAAACGCAAAATGAATGTAACGTAAAATAAAAGTAAGAAATATTAGGTATATGATAAATACTATCTAAAGAAAGGAACCTGTAACCCACACCCATGTAGGTACTCTATTCTTAGGCTTTAAAATCGTCAGCCTGACACCTTGTACGTAATTGACAATAATTATAGTGTGGAACTCAAGGAAACGGTACGGCTTGGCTACCGTAATGTGTTAAGTCCACAGATAAAAAAAAACTTCTTAATCGATATCTCTTATTCACCGTATTAGTACGTTAAACGTATATTCTTTAATAGACGATTCGTGCCGCTTGTGACATTTCGTGTAATCGTGAATCGTACAATATACTTCTCTCTCTTAGTCTCTTCTCGTCTGCAGTTTCTCCCGAGGGTTGGAACCTAATAACACACAGAAACCAACTCTATCAACTGAAAAAGTAAATAAAACATTATATAGAATAAAATAGATTTAATTAAAATAATCTTTGTACAATATTTTGTGTTAAACATCGAACTAACTATAAAACGGATAACAATAATAAAATATTTAAAATAATAAAAAAAAATAACATTTGTCTTATTAACTACCTAAATTAAATACAAAACAGTGATGCGAGTACAGTGAAACAAGTTATAATATAATATTAACCGAGTTATGAACGGTGTCTGTTAAATAAAAACCTTGCCTACTTAAATAATAGTTCAATTTATGTCTGTTACAAATATCGCGCCAAATTTCTGATAGCTATTTTCTGTCTTTTTAACACATAATTTGCTTCTGCACATAAAATGGTCAAGTACTTATAAATTCATATTTTGCTCTACTTATGTTTTTATACTACTTATGTTTCGATAATAATTAAAAATGGTCTGAGATAATGTTTGTTTCTGTACCTTATTGGATAGATTCATGTATAGATAATTATGATGCACAAGAATATGTTATATTGAACAAACAATCACCACGCCGCTGAATGTTTCTTGTTTTAGTTGATCAATACTTGGTTTTATGTATAAAAGTTATTTAAGAAGGTCAATAATAAATAGAATAAATAAATATCTGTGGACTTTACACACCACGTTAGCCTAGCCCCGTGCTAAGTACCGTAAGGACTTGTGTTACGGATACTAGACAACGGAATATATTTAATGTTTTATAAATTTAAGAAATTTTATATATTTAAGATTTTTTATTATAGAAATACATATAATACATAGATGGATGTTCCATGACCTAGGCGGGATTCGAACCCGCGACCCCTGGCGCAACATGCTCCGCTTATCCGAGCCCTGTACCACTGCGCCAGCCTGGTCGTCAAACAAAATCGATAATAATATTAGTGCGTTATTTTATTCGAATACCGATTTGTCAAGCATTATTCTGCGTGTAGATTTCGTCCACGCGCAACCTTCTACATGTGCTTCTACGACTCTAGCGTCCAGTCGGTAAAGGATCCGGCACATCTCAACAGTCCCTTCCGTATATTCGGAGCAAGGCACATGTCACCTGGACCTAACCCGATCGGGTAGGATTAGATATGTGCCTAATGTGCAGTAAAAGTTCCTAAACGATATATCAAATAATGTCCTCATAATAAAATACTGTTAATACCGATGAAGTTACTTGACCATTTCACCAATGTACAAATTTAATTACATTCAAATAAAAAATAATTTATAGCAGCACAGATAAAAGGCAAAAGTTTAATGATATGCTGATATTTATATCTAAAAATAAATAAATTTCTCCAGCCAGCACATGAACACTCGTATTACTTACTAAACTTATCTGTATCTCTTTGGTATATGCTAGGCGTCATGTTAGCTTTAATCGTTAGTCTTCGACATTAATCGTGTTTAAACATAAAAAAAAAATAACCTGCAAATACGACAGCCATATTTAGAAATCATAATATTAAACTTTTGTGCTTAAATCAAATTATAGAGTTCTATTTACTGTTTCTTGGTATTTACCTCTACCTAATTATTAATTTTTGTACCGTCACTACTGAGGGACGGTACAAAAATTAAATGTTGGTATGCATAACTAAAAATAACTCATTTTGTAGTTAGCTTGCGGGTTTTAACACGATAAAATATTAAATAAAGGTATTTAATTTATATATAAAAAAACAACCGGCCGAAACGTCGAGCAAAGATATATATATGCTGCTATGCTTACACCAGCCGTGATCACGAGCCGACCTTTGATAAACTATTTATCGTGTTAAAAGCCATAAAGTGAACACAAAATGTGTAAACGCTATGTCTCAAACAAGGTAAAATAAGTCGCTTTTTTTCCTCCCTCAATACACATGTGTAATTTTAAAAATTTGTTTGTTTAATATAAATTAATAATAAGTAAACATCAAATTGTTTTTCTATCATATTTTTCCAGCCCAATTATTTACGACCAAAAAAATTATAAAGTATCTATTAATTTGGGTGGTTATATATCTACTATATACCTAAGATCAAGTAAAATATAAATAGGTAATGTGTTATTTTCGCTAATCATCATGTGTGTCAGAACTTAACTGACAATTACAGTGATCTGCCTAACATAATTTATTCAAATATTTTAAAATATATAATCAATTAGTAAATAAAATTAAATCGACATTACCGATTAGAGATTCTCAGATCTACAATAAATCGGTATGTCTTAGAAGTCAATTTGATGTCAATGGTAGTGTCAATATCTTGATAGACTAGATGTTTCGTTCCATGTATCTGATTTTTAAAACTTACATTTTTTTATTAAAATGAATTTACTTTTTTACAATACAAACATAACAATTAATAAAAGTTTACTTTTAAACAGTATGCATGGATCTTAAAGTAAGCACTGTCGCCATTTCGTCAAACATTTAAACAATATAGTTTATAGCGTTTATTTTATATAGACAATACTCGAATTTGCTGGAGCTGGACACAAACCGTTGATCATGTAGTTTTAAGTAAAGGTACAAAAAAGATCAAACTCTAAAACAGGGCTTATGTCTGGTGTCCAGAATGAAATATAATTTGTTTGGCATACAATGCCTGAATCGTATGAAAAGCTAATAAATTATGATATCTAATGACTACATTACTGTGCCAGATAAATAGATGCGTATTGTAGTAATCACTTTATGTCTAATTTTTACAAAATTTTATGTCTATGCCTGCAATATTTTATGAGCATTAGGCACGCGCACAGATCTAAAATGTATATACCTACAGAGTATAAAAACAATAAATTTTAATCTATACCTTATAACATTAGCTACAAAAATATAATAGATATTATTTATGGAAGTATATACATAGTTTCTACGTCCTTTAGGAATAGTAAAATATTATAAAAACAGCAAGCGAGCCATTTAACAATATGACGGCTAGATGAGAAACAATTTCGAATTTTCTAATTACATATTTATATTATTAGCGGGAATTTTAAATATTTATAACAAAGCTACAGTCAATAAATAATGAAATTAAGAAATAAGTGTCTCGCAAAACCAATTGAAACACTCGCAAATAATAAAGTAACTGTGTCATTCAAAACAGAAATAAGTTCAACAATCCGCAATACCTTATTTTAGGAAATAACAACCAATTCAACAAACAGTCTCTTACGCCTATTATCTGAAAGTCTAATTATTGCATTATTTTTAATCTGACTAGTTACTTTTCATTTATATTTTACCTACGTAAATCTTTTTAGATATCGAATAAATTTTACCACGTGAAATTCTATACTAAGGGCTATGGATCTAAAAAATATATACTTTTTTTATTCAAGAAAAACTATTAACAATAATTTAGTATCAAAATATCGATTACACGCGTCACTTACATAAGTACCGAGCCACATGTTATCACAAGCATGAATAGACTAGTTTTTTTTAAATATTTTATAGGGTCATGTTTTTTTTATTCTATTAGTGTTGCCTTTGAAACAAACAGCAATTGTAAAATATTTTATTTATCGTCCCGATGAAGTGACTCCTTTCTGATGTCTTAAGTTTACGCGAATTGCTCGTTACAATAAAACAACTAACGGATTTTATCGCGGTTTATTTAATCATTTTACAAGCCAGACGTTTATGAAGCTTTGCAGTAGTGATGCGACTCGAGTAGGAATTTGCGACTCGAGTCACTCGAGTAAGATTGTTCCCTCACTCGAGTTATACACGAGTAAAACGGTCACTCGAGTTATACTCGAGTAAAAAAGTCAGTCGAGTAAAAATGTCACTCGAGTGACGAGTTCACTCGGCGACTCGAGTGTACTCGGCGCGACGGGTTCACTCGAGTGAACTCTAGTGAACTTGCACTCGATTTTTTTCACTCGAGTACGAGTTTGACAAACTGACTCGAATAAAAACATGACTCGAGTCACATCACTACTCTACAGCAACCAATCCATAGTTGATGTAAAGCTTCCGAAACGTCGAGATTCTAAAATAATTAAATAAACTGCGATAAAATCCGTTAAAGTTCTCTCAGTGTAATGACTCCTTTCCCCTCAATCCTCCAGCGAAGATGTGCCTCCTTTAATGAACACAAAGACGATGGCCTTTCACCCGCTCCACACATGAGCGTATCTAGATTTATCGCCTTCTACTGATATCACATTCACTTGTCCACTAGTTGAAGCTCTATCAAAACTTCCATTTAGCATCGTTATATTTATTTTATCAGAGGACATGCCTAAAGAAATTCTAAAAGTTTGTCTTTTTTAATTTTTACGCCAAGTATCCGTACAGATTAATACTTGTTGCAGACTCATAATGGTCTTCAGTTGTAATGATGTGAAGGTGGCTTTTCTTAATAGAAATTCACCTTACCACCGATTTTACCTACTCAGCTTATTAGCTAAACTAAAGCGAACGAGGCACTAGGCGAACGTGTCCATACCTTATTTTAGTTGGAGCTTGGAGGTAGGCATTGGTATGCCTTTCAGACATACTCGACTACTAGAATGTAGACTAATTTATCTGTGCATTGTTAATGACTTTACTATAACTTTTTCTAGTTTCTTTAAAAAGTTATTAACAAGCACGTGAGATGGCAAGAGTTGTAAAATGCGCTAACCCCACCACATTACCCCCGCCTCAACATATCCCCACTTAGAACAACGTGCCAAAATTATAAATATGTTTAATAACTCCGATGTCTTGTCTAAAACTACGTAATTATGTGCGATATTCAGAAACGTAGAGCGCTTACAATATTAATAGAGCATTGAGAATTAGGCTGGACGGAATCGAGTATGCCTTCAAACCTAGCAACGTCCGGAATTTAAAACCACATCTCTGTTCAAAACGATCTACAGAATGCGGTCCTCGCATTTTGCATACTCAATTCCTTTGGCACCTACTCTATAACATAAATTTATTGCATGTTTGTATTAATTAATAATCCGAATTGTAATCTCTAATCTATATAATGTATATATACAATAAATAACTTTATCCTGGTGGTTATTTTAGCTCTACAGCAGGTTTTTGATAAAACTCTAATTAATAAGTTTAGTCCACCTATCAATTACTCAAATCTCTTAAAAAAGAACATTCCTTCACTATTTATCCCATACTTTTTTTTAAATTTTAAAACAATTTTACTACATCTAATAAAAATATAAGGCAATAAAATCCGTAACAACCGATTGAGATATCAATTAAATGTGATTTTTGTTTTAAATTATCATCATAAAAATTAACAAAAAATATTTCCTATTAAAAATTATTTGTCCAATCCTCGTAGACCGTAGATACTTGACTACAGAGATGTCATCCGATTCAAATAATTGTTACTTGGACTTCAATATTACAGACTCTGTGGCAAGACTTTCTCATTAAAATTCCACTTGACAGCTGTCATTTAGTGCGGCCGCCCGATCTTCCCGCCTCGCTGCGGACTCGCCGGCAGGGAGTTTGAAATGGACGGGTAGCAGAGGTGGGATTTGTCGCTCGGTTTCCTCTTCAGATATTCAGATATATGCTGCACGATCAAGTCGATGGCAACTGTAACGAAACAAACGTATAATTAATGTTATTTCTATAATAATAGCTTTATGACGTGTTTAGGTCTGAGGTTGGCAGCACTTACGGTGTCATTTATAACATAGACAATCCAGGGAAAAACAATTTATTACGACTACTTTTTAAAGAACTGATTCTATTGAATGTATTGATTTGGATTGGATTTTGATCTCCCATAATGAAGAACCTCGGAGACAAAAGTTGGCTTACGGTAATAATTAATAAATATGATTTGTATACAATTACACTACATTAATGGCTTTTCATATTATAGGTATATATCATGGCTTTCTATTGTGCATCAATCTATAGTGTAGTGTATATAGTTGTTGTGTCTTCTTCTATTCTATACCTATAAGACTTCTGTTCATCGATATTTATAGGCCTTACCATTACTCAGGACTATTTTTTTTTGTAATGCGACGTCCAGTAGGGTCTCCTGATGAGAGCCGTTTCGCCATCTCGGAATTCCATTAATTAATATAGAAGACTAATATTTTATAGCTGAAGAGTTTGTTTGATAGAACGCGCTAATCTCAGGAACTTTTGGTCCAATTTGAAAAAAAAACAAAAATGTTTCAGCATTAGATTTCACGAAGAAAAAAGGCAGCTTGACTTCTTAAGGAAGTACGCAATCATTTTTGAAAGGATAATTTCAATGAATAAAACCATTTGTTTTGTTTGGGCTATTTAATTCATTCAAAAACTATACAAATATATACAAAGTTTTATATCACTGTCAAATTTGTGTAATAAAATACATTTGAAAGAAACGCTGACATACAAAATACCTCGCATCAATTCAAATCAAATTCGGATTAAAGACGGAATTCACCGTATACATTTAAAATATATTTCTAGAAGGGGACAAAAGTTAAGATCTGCATCTAGGAAAACTTTAACAGACTAATTAAATTTCTATATTTTACTCATTATTTCGTATCTCAGATTCATGGTGTAAATATACTTATTTCTATTTTTATACTATAAATGTATACTGAAGAACGAGGTGGTGATTTTAAATAATCACCCATTACTATATTATGCATTTAATGCTCAACAAGTGTTGCCAGCCTTTGATAAATGAATGTGTTTTTTTTGTTGAATAGCCCGAAGTGCTATTGGAAATACCGAGTAGGAGGTTCAACATGGCAGTGCGCGGACGTGAATTGCGTGTAAAACGCTTATAACGAAGGACGATTTTATTCTGGTCCGCGTGAAGTACGCAAATCTAAAATATCGACAAAAATGCGCAAACACACTTAAAATGGTAACACATTTTCATTTGCTGAATTGTACAAAAATTCGTGAATTACCTTTGGCGCTAGTTTTGTAGCCAATATATACCTGCTGGTATCAATTTAACAATTATAAGTAAACTTTATAGTGTACAAATTGTTTACTTTCTACGTCGAACACTTAAATCCACGGGTTGAACCAAGTCAATTTACATAACTACATTCGGGGACATAATAAATTATAATATAATATTTCTAACCCTCAGGTTTTCAGGACAAATCGAGAGTTGAACCGATGGCAGATGTAAATTTTGACGTTCTAAAGGTAAACGTTGTAAAACTCTATTTTTAATTAAAAAAAATCATTTCATACATTTGTAATGATAAAACTTACTATTAGTGTATAAATAGCACTTAAAGTTACACCGTCGCAATTGTAACCATACGTAATATAATTGCCTCTAAATCCGAATAATTATAAACAAAACATACAACATTATATAGGATATTATTTTGTGGGTACATCGTGGGGTTATAATATAACTAATAAACTTATAACAATATGAAGCCTTCAGCCTTGCGTTATAGTAAAATATTACTTAGTCTTAACCTATACCGTTATATTAATGCATACGCGCAGACCATGCATGCGAGCAATTTCCTAAATAAATCGATCACCAAATAATAATTTCTTTAAAATAATCAAATCATTTATTTACTAAATAAATGTCAACTTCAAATGACGGTAAAGAATATTTTTTACATAGACAAAAAAAAATGTGTCTATGGAATATTTTGTACGTAAATTAAATGCACTGGGTACATGTCTCGCATGTAGGCGTTGTATGCACTACTGGCAGTGCCCTCTAAAATAAAAAATAACTAAGCAAAAACAATTTGGCTACCTTAATATTATGTTAATACAATATATTTATAAAAAAAAATAGGAATTATAATTATACAGTACGTATATGGCTACTAATAAATGTTTATGCATATGCAACGAACTTTGTTTGTGCTTGGATTAAAAAATCGGTTTTTGAAAAGTCTATTTAAAAAATCATATAATTCAAATCTACTACATTTAAAATATGATTTCACAATATGCAATATTTGGCAAAAGTTATGTGCGGCCTTTTTTAAATTCTTAACGGACGAAACAGGACTTTAAAAACTTAAACAACTTCCCTTATATAGCAGCCATTTTGAATTTTACTGGCGCGTAATTACCTATACAAATAACAAAAAAATTAATAAGTAAATAAAGTTTGTAAGCGATAATGACCATGATATTCAAACTTAGAACTAATAACTGGTTTTAAAATATTTTGAGTTTTAATCCATTTGATGATATTACAACTGTATTTTAAACGTTTTAAATACAAATTATATATAGTCCTTTTTACAATGAAACTACTTTAATTTATTATTTTTATTTCATGGAGTTTTTTTAATCGTTACCTCAGATGTACAAAAAGATTTCGTTTCTGAGGTAATAGAGACGCTGGTGATATACGTTTTGACATAAGACGACCAGATGGTGCAGTGGTACAGGGCTCGGATAAGCGGAGCATGTTGCGCCATGGGTCGCGGGTTCGAATCCCGTCCAGGTCATGTATAATATTCTTTATTTATGCAAAAAATATAATACTTTTATAAAATTCTTTTTATATGTACATATGAAGAGGGGAGGACACTGACTCCTGCAACACAGTGAATACTAGCGCAGGTGTCAGGGAAATCTATTGCTGCATGACTCACTTTTTTTTGCATAAATAAAGAATTTATTTATTATTATTTATTTATTATATGTATTTCCATAATAAATATCATATTAGACTAACTTAAAAGTCCACAGATATTA
>LUGF01038195.1:112940-123763 GCA_001625245.1 Calycopis cecrops
GACTTTAAAAACTTAAACAACTTCCCATATATAGCAGCCATTTTGAATTTTACTGGCGCGTAATTACCTACACAAATAACAAAATACTATAAGTAAAGTTTGTAAGCGATAATGACCATGATATTCAAACTTAGAACTAATAACTGGTTCTAAAATATTTTGAGTTTTAATCCATTCGATGATATTACATCTGTATTTTAAACGTTTTAAATACAAAGCAAATTGTAAATAGTACTTTTTACAATGAAACTACTTATTGTTTTTATTTCATGGAGTTTTTTTAATCGTTCACTCAGATGTACAAGAAGATTTCGTTTCTGAGGTAATAGAGACGCTGGTGATATACGTTTTGACATAAGACGACCAGATGGTGCAGTGGTACAGGGCTCGGATAAGCGGAGCATGTTGCGCCAGGGGTCGCGGGTTCGAATCCCGTCCAGGTCATGTATAATATGTATTTCCATAATAAATATCATATTAAATATATTCCGTTGTCTAGTACTCGTAACACAAGTCCTTACGGTACTTACCACGGGGCTAGACTAACTTAAAAGTCCACAGATATTATGAAATTATTATTAAATTGTGATAAAATCTGATAACGTAATTTAATTGTAATAACTAACATATAGTAAGCTTAGGACATCAATATGTGTATAATACTACTTGTTAGTTAGCTTTAAAATTTAAAACATAAATGCTTCACTTTGGACAGCAGTAAGATCAATTTACAATTCAAGAATATTGTGCAACATTATATATACCAATTTCGTGAGTCAAATGTAAAAAAATGACATTTTATACATATAGAATAACAAAGCCTGTCTATTGAAACGATGGACAATTATAAAATTATAACAACTTTAAAACGAAAACTTACTTTTTAACCAAATTTAGCCGTACACGTGGGCATTGTATATTATTATACGTATATTGTGGGCGAGCACGACACTGGACATAGTGAAGTCACATAGTGCTTGATTTTTTTTATTTAAGTTATAGGGTTCCATACCCACAGTATCGCCATCACACGCGCATTACAATACACCTCCCCCCCCTTCCCCAACCTCGACCGTTCTTCCTAAAATTTACGTTTTGTCGACCAATCATTGGCGTTGTTACATGGCAGTCTGAAATAGCCATCTCCTTTACGTAAAATACGAAAAATCACGATCTAGATACTCTATGGAACTATATTTCCTTACAAGCTATAGCTATATCTAAACAGTACACATTCACAACATTAAGAATATGCAAGTTGTGAGGCAATGGGACAATGCGGTCGTTATGTAACAATCATTCAGGTATGTTTACACTTTCATATACTTTGGTCAGGCGACGCTACATCGCTATGTAAGTTGATGGAAGTGTTGTGAGAATTATGCCAACAATAAACTGTCATTACAACACACTTAGGCACACTTAGCCTCCGTGTTGTGTTTAATAAATCAATTTCCGAGTTTTATAAATCGTTTGTGTAAATTTAATTCTAATAATCCATCATATCAATCAATAATCTAATAAACATCCTATAGAACTCATCAAAATAATACAATATGGGCGGCCAAACAAACCCACACAACTTCCTCCCGTCGCACGTACCTACGAGCCCGTTTTAGGGTTAACCCATTGATTATGAATTAACAAATACGGAGAAATGAAATCAAAAGAAAAAGAGCTGGCATTCTATGACAGTTAGTTTTTTTTAAAATTCATTATTTGTAAAAAAGTATATTACAAAGTAGCCAAGTGTCCGCAATATACCTGAATGATTGCAAGTCAATTACTACATTATGGACTCGGCTATCGGCTTAGGGTGTCCTCCGAGCTGCCAGACATCCTCCGCCCATTGCTGACTTCGTCCACCTCCAGATGGGTCCCGTTATGTAGAGGGTGTCCGTTCACCATCTTCTCAGGCCGCTTCTTATACATGATGTCCCAAATGTGGTGCACGATTAGATCAATAGCCACTGCAACAACGGAAAACGGACTTTAACTTCTAGGCGACAGGTTCGTTAGCAGCTACGTGGAGCATAGCCGCTGCAAGAAGTTAGAAGTTGCCGTCGTGTCCCTTATTGCAGTGGCTATGACCTTCACTTACCGTTCGCGACACTCGCGCCGCACTTACACTACAATCAAACTACTTGTATTTTATTTATCGCAATTTATTTAGTTACTTAATCCAACGTTTCAGATGCTTTACAGGACATGTGTCCTGATGTAACAAGCTATGATGAGTATCCGAGTATTTATAATTATTATTTATTCCGAAGATTATAAATCAATTGTGACATCAGGCTTGTTAATTTTAACTAAAGAAACAGCGATAAAATCTGTAGTTTTATTGTAATTGAAAGATATCAAATACAATCTTAGTATCTGGCAGCTCCTCGATACTTAACCCTTAAATATTAAGCACTAATTAATAACCTGTAAATTAGAATTAGTAGTTTATTTACATTTGACAAAGCAAATAAACTACAAAATTCTGTTCCACAGGCTAACCGGGTCAATAACAGGAATTTGTTAAACCGGAACCTAAACTAGCTTGTACCGGCGACTTGGTCTGCGTCGTCTACTCCGCTTGTTACTAATGGCGCTTTAAAAATGCCGGCTGGGGGCGCCACTTACGGGGTTTCACATTTTAACGTGTTAGTACGTAACGTAACAAGATAAACTGCACGTACGAAATTAAATGAAAATATTTTTATCTAAACTACATATTTCTGAACGTCAAATCAAGCTCCTCCTTCTCCGCAATATATTTCTACATGAAAAAGGCAACGATGACTGTTTGGAAAATATTCACTAGACGCAGCACAGCAATTAAATAAATAAACACACAAATTAGCAGCAGTTGGTTAATTGGATCTTTATATATTTTTAATCCACGTATGACGTCATAATGTAATTTGATGCCTAAAGCCGTACGGTTTTAGACGAAATCCTCACAGTAGTTATGGAAAAAATTATAACACCTGTCCTCAAGCTCACTAAGATGGAAGCGCTCGCGCCGTATGTATAGATTTTTTGACACATCATTATTCCGACAGTAATAATAATAGCTGAAACATTTTTTTTTCTTTTTCTTCCACTTGTCATTGGCAACTAGAATTTTTTTCTTGCGGCGAGTAACAATATCGTTCGTTCGTCTTCTTACCTTCAAAATGCTCTTTTCAGTTTTCGTAAGTTTTACGTTTTTTGTCACGTTTTATATTTTTAACGTTATTCATTCCATTAAAAATGTTTTACTATACAGGGTTACATTTTGGTCACCTGCCAAATTTTAAAATAAGGAAGTAAACATCATTCCAAGGATGTGTTTTAAATTTTATCATCTAATAGTAATATTTTGTTAAATAAAAATCGATTTGCAATGATCCTTACAAATACATCGACCGTTGTTCGCACACGAAGTGTATCGACCTCAAGGTCAGTGACGCCGACCGATAGCGACTCGCGAGTCACGTCACGTGGTGATCAAGAAACATGTTTATAACATGGGATAAAGTAGTACAGCTACTTATTTTTTTTTTATTTCATGAATCGAATGAAATGAACCATAACTGAAAATTTGACCAGTGATCAAAATGTAACCTAAATATTATATGGGATGGAAAGAAATTACCGACGCTCAGGAGATCCGAACATCTAGTAGCTATCTCCAAGACACAAAAGTAAAACATAAGTATGCATCAAATATCACTTACCCAGATTGTCCGCGCCTCTTGGTATGATGACGTCAGCAAACTTTTTGGTCTGCAAAACAAAATTAAAACTCATTAGCTCATAATCATAATAATATTAGGACAGACCAGCTGCTGTTTGTTTCGTTTTCGTCACCTAAGATCATTTCGAATGCCACTGCATCTTAATAATGTAAATACATCCAACGGTTCAAAGTTATGAGATAATAAAGAATACAATATAGAAGCAGTGGCGTAACTACAGAGTGGCAAGTCGGTCAAACGCCACGGGTCGCCAGGCGGAAAGGTCAGAGAAGAACCCCAACTAAAAAAAAGCTTCTTTATGTACAAAATTCATCAGATGGGCCAAATTCGATGAATTTTCCACGAGCCTCTTGCGATATAATATAAGCCACTGCATAGAAGATACGTAGGGCATCACCCACAACCCATGTTAACCACCTCTTCTATCCGGTGCTCAATCGCCGGATAGTAAGTAGTAAGTACATAATAATCTTTTTTTTTTAATACCATAAGGGGGCAAACGAACAATCGGAGCCACTTTCATGACTAGAGGCTATACAGATGTGTTGCCCCTTTCCTCCTCCTCCCTCCATAGGCCACCTGCTACTTACACACCCCACGAAACGTGACAGCACAGCTGTCACTTTACGCCGGTCTCGTGTAAGCGAGAGGTACCTCCCCGGTCGTGCCGGCCTAATTCGGCTGCAATGTAGCGTGGCACTACCTATTATAGTATTAATTCTTATATTACCTACTCCATACTCATTGAGAAATGGCACACTATTCGACTGAATAGTTAATACTAAAAACACACTAAGCAATCACGGGCGCTTACCTACTCGACACCCATGCCCCTCCACCTCTCGGTATACGGATCGGATCGAATCGAGGAGGTGCACGGTTTGCACAGCTAGTCTGATCCTAACGTGCAAATCTCTCTCACACCTAATGATCGACGCACACTTATCAACTCGGAAAGGGATCGTAAACGCCTCGTCCCGAAAAGCGAAGACGATACGATTACGTTAGGTTTCGCATTAGTATGCGTTGTAGTATGAACTTTCATACAAAGAATACTGACCGGCTCGAGGCGATACGGTTACGATCCCTTTCCAAACTGATAAGTGTGCGGCGACCAAGAAGACCATTAAGTGCCTAAAGTGCTGTAAGCACATTTCACTTGTGTGAAGCAAATACGCTGTAAGCACTTACTTTACACCGGTGGTGGGTACGTGTGGATACTCACCGGCAGACAGAACTCCTCGAAGGCGGGCTTCACGAAGTGCATGTACTGGTTCAGCACCTGCTCCAGGTCGCGGCCGCGCTCCATGATGTCCCGCGGGACTGCAACACGTATAGGGCATGTAGGACTTGAGTCCAGGTGTGATCCACTTGTTACCGCGTGTGCAGGACAGACACGAGTCGAGCTATGCTATGTCTCAGTTAGTGTTTTCTTTGCACACACGGTAAACACAATATTATCTCTAAAAACGAAACTCATCATCGGGTAAACAATTTGTAGACCCGATATCATGAATGTAGCTCCATGGCTTCTACCGCCCTAAGGCCCCCTTATGCTTACTACTAAAAAAACACTTGGGAGCAAATGAGCAACTGGAGCAATTCGCATAGAGGTTACACAGATGCGTTGCCCGCCTACCCCCTCGCTCCTCCGAGGGCCACCGGCTACTCCCACAGCCCACAAAAGGCGACAGAGCAGCTGTCACTTTACGACGGTATCGTGTAAGCGAGAGGCACCTCCCCGGTAATGCCGGCCAGTTCGGCTGTGGCCGGCTGGTGGCACTACCTCATACTATTCATGTTATACCTCGTACAATCCTTGTTATACCTCGTACTATCCTTGTTATATCTCGTACTATCCTTGTTATACCTCGTACTATCCTTGTTATATCTCGTACTATCCTTGTTATACCTCGTACTATCCTTGTTATATCTCGTACTATCCTTGTTATACCTCGTACTATCCTCGTTATACCTCGTACTATCCTTCTTTAAATACCTCATTTAATAATGTACATGCAGTCGGCAGCACGCCGTACTAAGTTATACCCATTTCCACGATAGCGATAAATTATTTCTCTAGATTGTGTCGCCCTATATAATATACCGTAGCGCTGAATCAGCAATGTGCTACATTATCGCGATTCGTGATCTTTTATATCGAGACAAATGAAAAGTCCGGTAGACTCAGTGGCGTAACTATACTGCTCGAGGCCCCTGGTAAATTCATCGGATGAGGGCCCCCAACATAAAGGTTTTTTTTACTAAATGTGTAATAAATCTTGACAGTTGGGATTGTCTCCTCGGATCGGGGCCCCTTTTGGCTGGGGGCCCGTGGCATTTGCCGACTTGCCATCCTGTATTTAATAAATAAATAAATATCTGTGGACTTTACACACCACGTTAGTCTAGCCCCGTGCTAAGTACCGTAAGGACTTGTGTTACGGGTACTAGACAACGGAATATATTTAATATCCTACTAATATTATAAAGGCGAAAGTTTGTGAGAATGTTTGTTACTCTTTCACACAAAAACTACTGAACGGATTTTCATGGAACTTTACAGTAATAAAGCTTTCATATCAGAATAACATAATAAGTTAAAATTTTGAATCATTTTTGAAGCCCGAAATCCACGCGAGCGAAGCCGCGGGCGTAAGCTAATGTTTTTATAAATTTAAGAAATTCTATATATTTAAGATTTTTATTATAGAAATACGTAATAGTAAATAGATAAACATCCATGATCAAGGCGGGCGTCGAACCCGCGACCCCTGGCGCAACATGCGCCACTCATCCGAGCCCTGTACCACTGCGCCAGCCTGGTCTTCGAGTTACGCCACTGTCGGTAGTGTCGTCCCCCTCAGCCTCGTCATCAGTAGGTACGTACCACGTCGCGCCAGCCGCGTGTCCGAGTCGGTGTCAACGAACAGCTTCATGTGGAACAGGTCCCGCACCTCGGGGAAGTAGAACACCAGGATGCCCTCAATGAGCACCACGTCAGCCGGGTAGATGGTGTGCGAGCGGTCGCTGAACAACACCGATAATAGTTTGAATCAAGTTAAATTAATAGCTCGAATCAAGTTAGGATAATAACTACATCGAATCAAATTAGAATATTAATAGTTAAGAGAGAGAGCACTCAATAACCATGAGTTAAGGATATGCACATTATACCAACTCGACACCTCAACTCGACTGTGACGACTTTATGTTGTGTTTCTTAAGAGTGAATTAGTCAACTTTGCAAGTTGTTATTATGTAGACAATGAGTGGACCACACATCGGAGTTTCAACTTACAATGTTAACTAATTCTTTCCTATGAAACACAACTTACATTTGAATGCCATACATCGAGTTGAGTTGGAGTGGCATCAAGTCATTATAATGTGCGAACCTATAAAAGCCACAATAAGGATATTTTTTATTATTTATGTAATACATACTAAATCTATTTAACGGGCTAATCTAACACAATAGACAAGCAATCTTAATTATTCTAAGCACAAAAAAAATTCTTAACTTATATTGTTTTTGTTTTTATAGTGTAAGGGGACAAAAGAGAAGCAAGCCTTTATCAGACTACAAATGCCCATGGACATGGATAACAACAAATAGGTGTAGAAAACATAGTAGGCTAACACGGGGATTGGTAACAGAAGCTACAATGGACAAAGGTTTATAAACATGACCAAAGTGAATGGTCTGAGAATTATAGCATCTTCAAGAAAAACCTAAACAATAAGTGGACATGGATTTCACAGACTTCATATTTCAAAAGCAATATAGACTCTATCACCTACTAACAAACCATAATTATGTAACAAAATATGTTAATTACAAACAGTTTGTTTTAAAACTAAACACCACAATCTAGAATTATTTCAATTTTTCTTCTCATATATACAAACCCAAGACTAACAGTATGTGGGCAATAGCCTATATCCCTCACCAAAAGACCAACCAACTGTACCGGTTGTGTCCACCCAATCCTACTAATATTATAAATGCGAAAGTTTTAATGTTTGTTTGTTACTCCTTCATGCAAAAACTGCAAACGTATTTGCATGAAATTTCACACACACAGAGGGTAACTTTGAATAACACATAAGATAGTATTTATCCTGAAAAAAATTTCACATGGGATGACGTGATGATTTTCTATTTTCCGCAGGATCGAAATTTATGCGGGTAAAACCTCGGGGCGCAGCTAGTATGGCTATAAAGCAGAGCAAAGCTCTTACAAAAAAGTCTATAGATTGTTTAGCGAGTGACTTTGTGCTTATTTGTACATTGCAATAAATCTTAGTTTTTAGATTACGTGAGCTTGATACAAAATTTGACCAATCTACTTACCTAATTGAATTTGTAATATAATCATATTCTGGAACCTCCACCTTCTTTCCAGCTAGGATATCTTTAAGAACAGTCAATAGATTCTTGTCATCAAAGGCATCTGGATGATCAAAGTTGAATTGTCCACGTTCAGCTCGGAGCCTTTCGGATGGTGTAAGTGTGCGATAGAAGGAGTCTTGGCTGATGCACACCACCCTTCTCTCTGTATTGTCTTTGTGCTGTTGGCCTAATTTCTCCATAATGCGCTGGCATACTGTTGACTGTAACAATACACACAATTCTTTATTTTAATGCATGAGCATGTAGTGTCACATTTCAGAATTCAGTTAAGATTGAACCAACTTTATATGACTGCCTTATAGGGGTTTGTCTAACTCTTAATGATACCTACAGAAGTGCATGTACAGCACTCGCATTCAAAGAGACTAAAAATCCATTAAGTCTCTCAAATTAAAAGAACAGACTATAGTTAAGTTATAAAAAAAATAATTCTTTGAGTTACTTTAACATAGGTATATGTGTCAGTCATATTTCTTTAAACTCAATGAATGGGAACTTAGGTTTTCCCTTCAAAATGTATAAATATTTAGCATTTTTCAATGAATGGGCTGCTTCTGCGCATATGAGGGATTTTTGTCTGTGGACTTTGTTGTCCGCTAAAATAGAACACTTTACAACTGTATGGAGTGACGCAAACAAGGGATTAAATGTATGCGGTGCTTCGCAAACATTTTCCTGCCCAGGCCTTAAATCATTGTCATCAGTGGCTTTTTACCAGACTGCAATTAAGAGTTATGCAAATAAGGTAAATATGAGGCAAGCATATTTAGGCAGGCATAAATTTGGTAAATTTGAAAATAAATGAAACTATTTGTTGTAGGTAACTAAGTTCTTTGTGTAGGTACTATGTATGTGTATATCCATGAAGGAACTAAAAAGTAGATTTCACTATCCTTTAATACTCCTGTTTATTTTGGTTTTTGACTTCAACTTTGAGGTTATAAAGCCTAAGGCGTAGCTTAACAAAACATGTCATACAAATTCCTAAAATTGATATTGAGAATACAATAGTCTTTGTTTATCTTACGTAACATCCTCTAGAAAGCAGTATCGCGCCGACACCCCAAAGCGCCTGTGTGCGAAACCTATGACGCGCCTTTTTTTTCCATGAATCTGTTTCAGTTTACCTACATATTTTTATTTCTTATTTGTTATATTTTACCGGCGCGGCGCCCCTATTGTCTTGGCGCCTGTGTGCGCCGCACACTTCGCACATAGGGGCGGCGCGGCCCTGCTAGAAAGTGAAAAATCAATAATCCGTACAAGGCACATTCTTATTAACATACCTTGCCACTAGCTGTGCCGCCTGCTACACCTATCAGGAATGGTGTTTTACTCTCTAAGCCATTAGTGGTTACATGATCCGCTGGTTTTTCGGACATTTTGTGCATAAATATATTTCTACGCGTTTTCTTCAACGCTAAAACACCACAATTCTGTAGTATGCGACTGAAGACAAATATATTTGACATTGACATAATAATTTTTAAATGCAAATTGCAATGAAGTGCACAGCTCAGAATCACTGTTATCAATTATCAAGTGTTGTGACAGTTGTTTAATTTTTAAATTTTATCAACGACGACGTCATAAATACAATATTACATCTTGTATTTAAAGGATTTATTTCTTTTTAATTTTTTATCCCTCATCACTCTTTAACGACGTCAAAGTAAATAAAATTGTAAAATGTATCATGTCTTTTAAATCAATCCTTTTGTTTTTACTGTTGATAGGAGGGTTCTTATGCGCTCACTAATAAAGAAACAGGTTTTTACCTGTACGCAAACATTGCAATGTTACCAGTACCGCTTCGTACAGGTTTTGTTGGTACCGGTAACCTGCTTATCATAGCTAAGCAGGTTACCGGCCTTATGTGCACACTTAAAAAGAAACAGGTTTTTACCTGTACTTACCAACTCCCAGGACCGACCAGGACGGGTTCAAGCATTTGCCGATGTAGGTTGTCTATTGCATTTATGAAAATGCAGGAAAATGAATTTATCTCGTGTCATTCTAGTATATTCATAAAACTTATGATCATCAAATTTTATGTCTTTTTCAAATAAAAGATCATATTTCAGTAAGAGGTAGTGACACGTGTAATACGAGCAACGCGTAATACCCAACAGTGATACCAGTCGCTGTACATGTAGTGATTTAATCGCTATTGGCTCAAATAGCGAACGTAATTGCGATCACTATTTCTGAATAGCCGAATGGTTTTCGCAGCGATCGCAATTGCTGTCTCACCATTACACCTCTAGGCACGACCGGGGAGGTCGCCTACACAAAACCGGCGAATAGTCTTTGTTCATCTTACGTAACATCCTCTAGTAAGTGAAAAATCAATAATCCGTACAAGGCACATTCTTAATAACATACCTTGCCACTAACTGTGCCGCCTGCTACACCTATCAGGAATGGTGTTTTACTCTCTAAGCCATCAGTAGTTATATGATCCGCTGGTTTTTCGGACATTTTGTGCATAAATATATTTCTACGCGTTTTCTTCAACGTTAAAATATCACAATTCTGTAGTATGCGACTGAAGACAAATATATTTGACATTGAAATGATGACGATGATGATTGATGACTGCTTAGTTTTACAAAGTAAAGCATGCTACTTAAACTACTTTAAATAAGCTTTTAATAAAATCATAAAGGATTTAT
>LUGF01038195.1:123861-142218 GCA_001625245.1 Calycopis cecrops
AACCAAATATTAGTTGGGAGACCTTTTTTTTACGTATTACACTTAGTGTTGCCACAGGGAAAAAAAAAGCGATAAACAACAGCGATCTCGGCTCAACTGTACTTTGTAGACCATTGAATTTTGACCTGAATTTTTACAGATAGGTCTTTACTTATGAAGTTCCTATGTTAAATCCTAAACGTAGGAAACAAATACTTTTTGAGATATAAATTTTTGAAAATGTGATAATTACATACAAGTTACAACTTACGTCAATTTTTTCGTCGTTATTACAATAAATATTTTCTGTGTTGATTTTAATATGTGTTATTTTAGTATGTGTGTGTGTTTGTGTGTGATTTAAAAACAAAGGAATTTTATGACCGAATATTGCCAAAAAATGAGATGGCAGACAGGTGAAGCCCAGCTGCTTGCTGCTTTTGGGTGTGCTCATTGAGCTACATTAATTTGCTGCACATTAAAATTAAATGAAAATGTTTTTATTCAAAGGAATTCCTCCAAAGTCTATGAATTGGTACATTTAGTTTGTGCCTGTTTCTCGTATTCCTGAAGTGACTAATGTTTTTTCGTACACACAAGATATTAACTAAAATGTATTGAGAGTAAACAGTCAGTATACCGGATTTCTTAAATTTATCTCTAAGTGATGTATTAAAAGCTAGTTTAAAAATTGCTCGAATAATTCGTTTCAGCAGCAGGATTAAGTCCAGCTGGTATGCAAGGAAAATTAAAATACTTAAAACAAAAATAATTACAATGTTAAAAATAATGACCACACCTGAAATTTGCTTGGAATCGCGTAAAACGCATAGCCCTACGAAACAATTAGTATGTTCTTGTGATCAGGCCCAGGTTTATAAACAGAGACTGATATGACTAAATAATGTATGGCACCCTAGCCCTACGACAAGGTCTTGGGTTCGGTACTTGTTAACCACTAGGGTGCTAAGAATGTGCTAGGTATTTCAGCAGCAGAATTAAGTCCAGCTGGTATGCAAGGAAAATTAAAATACTCAAAACAAAAATAATTACAATGTTAAAAATAATGACCACACCTGAACTTTGCTTGGAAATCATCTGAAGCTTATTGAACTACATTTATTTACAATCAGATAACGTTTCCACGTTATTCACGAGGCCACTATAGTAAATTGCTCGCGTAAAATGCATAGCCCTACGAAACAAGTATGTTCTTGTGATCAGGCCCAGGCTTAAAAACAGAGACTGATATGACTAAATAATGTATGGCACCCTAGCCCTACGACAAGGTCTTGGGTTCGGTACTTGTTGACCACTAGGGTGCTAAGAATGTGCTAGGTATTTCAGCAGCAGAATTAAGTCCAGCTGGTATGCAAGGAAAATTAAAATACTTAAAACAAAAATAATTACAATGTTAAAAATAATGACCACACCTGAACTTTGCTTGGAAATCATCTGAAGCTTATTGAACTACATTTATTTACAATCAGATAACGTTTCCACGTTATTCACGAGGCCACTATAGTAAATTACTAGCGTAAAACGCATAGCCCTACGAAACAAGTATGTTCTTGGGATCAGGCCCAGATTTAAAAACAGAGACTGATATGACTAAATACAGCTAAGTGACACGTAATGGAAAGAGTGGCTCACAGTTTGAATATTATTCAATGAAATGAAATGAAAATGTTTTTATTCAAAATAGAATTATAAAAATTACATTTTGAACGTAAACAATTACATCTACTACAGGTTCAACCCTTGCCGGTTTAACACAATGGCAACATTTAGCATAGCCTACGAAACAAGTATGATCTTGGGATCAGGCCCAGGTTTAAAAACAGAGACTGATATGACTAAACACAGTTAAGTGACACGTAATGGAAAGGGTGGCTCACAGTTTGAATATTATTCGATGAAATGAAATGAAAATGTTTTTATTCAAAATAGAATTATAAAAATTACATTTTGAACGTAAACAATTACATCCACTACAGGTTCAACCCTAGCCGGTTTAACACAATGGCAACATTTAGCATAGCCTACGAAACAAGTATGATCTTGGGATCAGGCCCAGGTTTAAAAACAGAGACTGATATGACTAAATACAGCTAAATGACACGTAATGGAAAGGGTGGCTCACAGTTTGAATATTATTCAATGAAATGAAATGAAAATGTTTTTATTCAAAATAGAATTATAAAAATTACATTTTGAACGTAAACAATTACATCTACTACAGGTTCAACCCTAGCCGGTTTAACACAATGGCAACATTTAGCATAGCCTAAGAAACAAGTATGATCTTGGGATCAGGCCCAGGTTTAAAAACAGAGACTGATATGACTAAATACAGCTAAATGACACGTAATGGAAAGGGTGGCTCACAGTTTGAATATTATTCAATGAAATGAAATGAAAATGTTTTTATTCAAAATAGAATTATAAAAATTACATTTTCAACGTAAACAATTACATCTACTACAGGTTCAACCCTAGCCGGTTTAACACAATGGCAACATTTAGCATAGCCTACGAAACAAGTATGTTCTTGGGATCAGGCCCAGGTTTAAAAACAGAGACTAATATGACTAAATAATGTATGGCACCCTAGCCCTACGACAAGGTCTTGAGTTCGGTACTTGTTGACCACTAGGGTGCTAAGAGCTGGTATGCAAGGAAATTTAAAAAAGGAAAATGTTTTAATTGTACAAGATAAATAAATAAATTCAGTAAAAAAAAAGATGGCAGCCAGTTGAATAAAAAAAAATTTAAAAAAATTAAATTTGTGAATGATAAGATTTGTAGCACCCCACAATGCACAAAGCTACACCACACGCCGGACAATACGTCTGTACTCTCTTGCGGCATACCGCGCATGTACGGCGGATCTTTTCATTCCTGGAGGTCCCCGGAACAAGTCCGTATTCCTCCGGCATGTGGTCCAGATGCTCCTTGGTAAAAATACGCTGGGTTGATAATGGAAGCCCTGGTAATGGTGGTAATGACGATAGTGGTATCTTGTGGTGGCGTCTCAAAATTTCCTCCACAAGACTGTAGCGAAAATCCCTGTGCGAAATCTTGCCACTATAATTAGGATTTTTAGTTAATAATATATATGCATTTAATACGGATATATTTAGGAGGCGTCGGAAGAATTTCTTGTACCAGATGCGAGTACGTTTCCTTTCAATAGGATAGGTACTCAGCATCTGGTCTTTCTTGTCGACACCCCCCATGCACACATTGTAGTCGTGGACGACTATTGGCTTCGTCTTCCCAGTAGACGACGTGTGGACGCCAGGACCGTGGTATGTAGAGATCATGGCCACGCGGTTCTGATCTCTCCATACCAAGATGTCGACGTCCCCACTCGTGCACCCTGAAATTTGGCCGATAGCCATGTTTTGTTTTTTTAAATTTTTAATGTTGTCTGGTACCCCTCGGCGGCTAGTCCTCAGGGTACCAACACAATCAAAGCCTTGGCTTTTTAAATGTCGGGCTAACGCTGGGCTGTTATAATAATTGTCCATCCAGACGACATGACCCTTGTGTTCGAGTCCCGACAGGAGCTCGCAAACAAGGGCCGGTATCGCTCCGGATGGACATCCGACGGTATCTGGGAGTTCCTTCCGCCCGGCATGTACTTTAAATCTCCACAGGTACCCGGTTTGAGCCTCACAGAGCTCAAACGTTTTAATACCTTCAGAGGCGGCTTTATTTTTAATGAATTGTTTTATATTTAGCAACCCTTTCCATTGTGTCAGGGACTCGTCAATGGATATGTTTCTGTCCAAATTATATAGGCTTTGGAACTTAAGGTTCAGGTGTTGTAGAATAGGCCTTATCTTAAAAATTTTGGCCTCATTTCTGCTCATTGACCCCAGAGGGGTATAATTATTATTAAAATGTAAACATTTGTTTAGCAAGGTGAACCTATTGTAACTGATATAACGAGCAAAGTTAGATGTGGTCATTATATTGTTTGTGGCCCAGTACTCTTTAAATTTGGACTTGACGCACATCCCTGTAGCTAATATCAAAGCCAAGTAGACGAATAACTCGTCAACATTGATATCATGCCATTGACATATTCGGCTACTTGGCTGTAAGCTGCCAGATTCAATCAGGGTGTTGGCCACCACTTCGGCATATCTGTTCGTTTCGTGGACGATATGCTGCAATATGTCTTCCGACCATATTGCAGCAAACGCTTCATAAGGCGAGCGGAACTCCGTAGTCGGGCCACATGCAGAAGAAAATGTCTCCTTCCTGGCAGAGGGCGGGATAGGTGGATTAGGGAAACTAGTCCACCTAAAATTGTCCTCTGCCAATGGAGATGGTCCCGGTTCGGTGGGTGCGACACAGGGTTCGGTGGGTGCGATAGGTTCGGTGGGTGCGACAGAGGGTTCAGTATCTTCTTCAACATCCACCAAATCCTGGATTTCAAGGTACTGAGCCCTCGACACCACCAGTCTATCGTCATCGCACTCCTCGTCCGAGCTTTCACTGCCTACAAAAAGAGAACAAACAATTACATCTCAAAAAACTTACGTCTCAATTCAAACTTTTTTATGTCCATCAATATATACCATAGTGATTGATGGGGATTAATTCGTGCATCCTGAGCGGTCTCAGGATGCTACGCCTATGTGCTGTGGTCGTCCGAGGCGTGCTGCTCCCACTTCTGGCGCTAAAACAAAAATACATTTTAGATCAAGATAAACCAATCAAATAAAACAAATCGTCATAGAAAAAAACTTACTCTCCACAATCTGTAGTAGTAGTACTCGTAGTAGGCACGGTGGTGGAAGGCACCTCGATCTCGATCATTCTAAAAACGATATAATATATTAAACATAATCCCAAAGAGTTAAACTTTACTAAAAGGAAAAATACTAACTGGGACCAAAGGGACGGCGTGTATTCACGCCGCCTTTTGGGATGCAATGGCCTCTCCAATGATTCTTCACGATGAAGGGCCGACTGGATTTCCTCTCCGTCAATAGACCCAACTACGAAGCTGAAAATATATTTATTTGTATATTTGGACTACATTATACATACCACTAAGACATCAGGTGTAAAACAAACAAAAAAAATATCTATGAATATGAAACAAACGTATTTGGGTATGCTTCAAGTAGATGCAATTTGTTTTATTTATTTGAACATGTTTAAAATTGGTGAAAAATGAATGCTAAAGTTTTATTTATTTATTTGAACATGCTTAAAAATAATCAGGGTTGGAAAATATCCGATATTTATTATAAATATCAAAATATCGGATATTTACGATATAATATATCAAGTTGGATATATATCCATTTTGTATGTAAGCTTAGATCATGAAAGTCATGTTGTAGTTTTGTAGTATAATTTATGTACATTTATTATTTACATATACATATATAGATTATTTAAAAAAAACAAATGTTTTTAATGGTTTATTTGTATAAGCAAGTACTTAAAATCAGACAAATGAAATTTGGTTTCACATAAATCTTCTAGATCAGGCAAAACCAACTAAAAACTAAATCTTATTTATCAAATAATCAACTTAAAAAATATTCTTTTTTATAAATAAGCCAATAATCACTTACTACACTAAGTAACAAAACAAAAAAAAATACAAATTATAACTCTAGAATATTATAATCAAATCAGTCTTTTAGTTATTAATCAGTCATATGTAATAAAATGTTAATTATCAAATAAAATAAATAAAAATATAATATTTATCAAATATTCAACTTAAAAACATAAAACCTTTTTATAAATAATTCTAATTCTAATCAGTCAATAATCAAAACAAAAAAAACACAAATTACAACTCTAGAATATAATCAAATCAGTCTTTTAGTTATTAATCAGTCATATGTAATAAAATGTTAATTATCAAATAAAAGAAATTAAAATAAAATATTTATCAAATAATCAACTTAAAAACATAAAACTTTTTTATAAATAATTCTAATTCTAACCAGTCAATAATCACTTACTACACTAGGTATCAAAACAAAAAAAAAATACAAATTACAACTCTAGAATATAATCAAATCAGTCTTTTTTTACATTTTATTATGAATGACGGATTAATAACAGCTATTAATCCGTCATTCGTAATAAAATGTTAATTATCAAATAAAATAAATAAGAATAATTCCATATTCATAATTGTGTTTGATTTGACCGCAGGGAAGATAAAGGAAGGTCATCTTCCGATTCTGAATCAGCTCTTGATACATTTTGAATAATTTCAGCCGCTACATCATCAGATTGAGTAAAATCATTGTGTGTCATCATCGGGTCTGATATCCAATCTATGTTTTCTTTCTTGGCTGGACAGCTGTTGCGGCGTTTGAGCATATACACCAATTTATTGGTTTTATCAATGCCTAAACGGTTCCTCAACTTCGACTGTACCAAGCCAAAAGTTGAAAAAATTCCTTCAAGGCCCACTGTTGAAGCAACAGCTGTCAGAAGTTGCTCACACATACTTAGCCACTTAGGAACTTTGTTTTGTGTTGCCATTGCTGCCATTGATCATCTTCGGTATTTAAGTCTAGGAGCTTCCACCAATCCAGCGGAGGGGTTGTTTGAAATTGGGCCCCAAAAAGATATTGTAGATTGATCTAATATTACATACATACAGTAGTATTTCTATTTCGCAAATCTAGATGGCGTTGGAGTAGAAAAACACCGAAAAATAATTATAAAATCTTGATATAATATATCACAAAAATTTTTTTGGATATACAGTGTGTCCGGTATTGACCTAGCGATAATTTGATGTTACAAAATATACCTAATTTCATCGACAAAAACATACATTTGTGGGGGTCTACCCCCCCTCCTGTCAGAATGGCCGCCATTTTAATTTTTTTCGATTTTTGTCGATACCTCTGCCAAAAAAGGCCGATAACTATGGACAGAAATGTCCTAAAGATGTAAAAAGAAATTAGTTTAAAAAGTAAAAGTAACATCTTTTAAATAAAAATAAACATCAGGAAAGATTTAACTTTAAAGTATCTTAAAAAAAAAATCCAATGCTAATTTAAATCGAAAATCGACTGTTTTTTTTCCATTTTTCTAACATATTTCAAAAACTAGTACATTGATATCACTGTTTTTATTACTGCACTAAAACTTAAGGATAGTACCTACAAATTGACATCAAAGTTATTGTTCTCAGTAGAATAACTTGAGAGCTAGCGCTGTTTGAAAATGCCCCTTCACAAGGGTTATGTGTAGAGCCTCGTTATACGTCACATGTGCCTTGGGTAGCTCACTGGTAATTCCTCCATGATTTGGCTAAATGTGTTTCTTAAAAAATATAAAAATCTTGGGTATCTTCTACTTATGCACTAAAAGTTTCTTGAAAGCGGTATTGTATTTTTATTTAATCCTTTAATAGCGCTTATACGAGGATCTACACATGACCCTTGTGAAGAGGCATTTACAAACAGCGCTAGCTCTCAAGTTATTCTACTGAGAACAATAACTTTGATGTCAATTTGTAGGTAATATCCTTAAGTTTTAGCGCAGTATTAAAAACAGTGATATCAATGTGCTAGTTTTTGAAAACAGTCAATTTTTGACTGTTTTTTGAAAACAGTCAATTTTTGACTTAACTAATTTAAGTCGAAAATTGACTTTTTTTTTCCATTTTTCTAACATATTTTAAAAACTAGCACATTGATATCACTGTTTTTAATACTGCGCTAAAACTTAAGGATATTACCTACAAATTGACATCAAAGTTATTGTTCTCAGTAGAATAACTTGAGAGCTAGCGCTGTTTGTAAATGCCCCTTCACAAGGGTCATGTGGAAAGCCTCGTATAAGCGCTATTAAAGGATTAAATAAGAATACAATACCGCTTTCAAGAAACTTTTAGTGCATAAGTAGAAGATACCCAAGATTTTTATATTTTTTAAGAAACACATTTAGCCAAATCATGGAGGAATTACCAGTGAGCTACCGAAGGCACATGTGACGTATAACGAGACTCTACACATAACCCTTGTGAAGGGGCATTTTCAAACAGCGCTAGCTCTCAAGTTATTCTACTGAGAACAATAACTTTGATGTCAATTTGTAGGTAATATCCTTAAGTTTTAGTGCAGTAATAAAAACAGTGATATCAATGTACTAGTTTTTGAAATATGTTAGAAAAATGGAAAAAAAACAGTCGATTTTCGACTTAAATTAGCATTATATTTTTTTAAGATACTTTAAAGTTAAATCTTTCCTGATGTTTATTTTTATTTGAAAGATGTTACTTTTACTTTTTTAACAAATTTTTTTTTACATCTTTAGGACATTTCTGTCCATAGTTATCGGCCTTTTTTGGCAGAGGTATCGACAAAAATCGAAAAAAATTAAAATGGCGGCCATTCTGACAGGAGGGGGGGTAGACTCCCCCAAAAATGTATGTTTTTGTCAATGAAATTAGGTATATTTTGTAACCTCAAATTATCGCTAGGTCGACACCGGACACACTGTATATCGGATATATATCATGATATATATCCATTGATATATATCCTTCGAACCCTGCTTAAAATTGGTGAAAAATGAATGCTAAAACATACTTATCACCAGGAGGCAGAACTCTAATGCCACGGCCTCGTCCTCTTCCTCGTCCCCTTGATCCCCTAGTCCCCCCCAGGGCCCCCCTCGTCCTTACCCCTCCCTTCATCCTTGCCCCACCTCTTCCTCGGGGCAGAATTTCTACCCTCGAAGCGCCATTGCTATAAATACAAAAGCCATGCAATCAAAGTATGCAGAAAAATGGAATGAATATGTGTTGTTAAGCGAAACAAAAAAGTTAAATTTTATAAAAACTAAACTTGAGCGTAAGCGAGAGGTACCTCCCCGGTCGTGCCGGCTTAATTCGGCTGCATGCAAGCATGCAGTTTGGCACTACCTCTTACTAAAACTAAACGATTTATTCATACTAGTTGCCCTTCTTCACCCCATTCCACCAATGGGACACCGGCTACTCACAAGCCGCATTCGACACTGTAGCCATCACTTTTAAAGCGAAATCCCTGTACCCTCTCGGTCATTCAGGCCCAATTAAGCTGCAATGCAGCAGTGAATTACCCTTTAGTCGTTTAGTATTTAGAAAAAGCAAAACAAGTTTTGTAAAAAAGAACAACATACATCATGTCTAAGGCGAAAAAAAAAAGTTAAAAAAATGTTAAATTAAATAAAAAAAAATAATTTAAATCCTAAAATTCATAGTATAGACGCGCAGCGACGAATGTACGTAACCATGGCAACGACAGTTATGAAATGAAACACGGCGCGCGGCCTAAGTTTTATTTTTTGTAATAGTTTAAAAATGTTTGATTTATTCAACGAAAACAATTTAAATTATCAAAGATAGATAGATTGTGCAATGCAAATTGAAGTAATTCAATCGCATACTGATTGAAAAGCGCTTAACATAGCTAATACAAAGTTGCGAATAATGGCGCGTAAATGTGCAAGACCTATATTCAAAACCTCATTATGTATATAAAATCATGCCCACACACGCAAATAATATTATAAATATGTTATTAATATAAATTACTCACTTTTCCATGTCCATTGTTTCGATAAACTCACTTTTACAATTAGAAAATCACAAATTAATGCGTAACCGCTACTAAAGTCTAAACTGAAGTCAAGTGACATTGACTTTTTATGACACGCATATTTCTCTTTTTTTTCTTAACCCTGATATTACCGCATAGAAATAATGTTGCATTCAGACTTACTAATCAATTTGCCATAGGCAAAAATAATTCATAGACTTTATATAGCTACAAATACGGCGTTACAAAACATCGCTAAGTATGTAAACATCGCTAAGTATATGCAAATTGCAATGAAGTGCAAACCTCAGAATCACTGATAACAAATAACAAGTGTTGTGACAGTTGTATAATTTTTAAATTTTATCAACGACGACGTCATAAATACAATATTACATCTTGTCTTTAAAGGATTTATTTCTTTTTAATTTTTTCATCATCACTCTTTAACGACGTCAAAGTAAATAAAATTGTAAAATGTAGTACAATCGCTGTCTCACCATAACACCTCTAGGCACGACCGGGGAGGTCGCCTACACGAAACCGGCGTAAAGTGACAGTTGTGCTGTCGCATTTCGTGCGGTGTGTAAGTAGCTGGAGGCCCATGGAGGCAGCGCCGGATTAAGCTCTGGCGGGGCCCGGGGCTGGGAGTAAAAAAGGGGCCCCTAATGGACACAAAAATTATCGTCATAATATAATATCATAAAATGAATAGTATAATTACGTGTACTTTGAGTAACAAAAAAAATGCATATTATTAATGCCCACAACTAAACAGTATGTATTTTAATAAGTTTTCACGTATTCCTGAAGTATTTCAGCATTATATTCCGGTAATTTGCAATTATGTGATTGAAATTAAGTGATATCGAGAAATATTTTTTTAGATTTCAGTAGCTTTAAACAAACAGCCGCAAGTAGATAGATACCTACTTATTCAACAAGTTGTCTTTGTTTATCAAAGTAATGTAAAATATTAATAAAAATATGCACCTATGTCAGCAATGCTTCCCTGCCTGCGCAGTAGTAATTTTGTGATGCCCTTTTTGAAATACAGAAAGTTACAAACTGTCAACGGCTTTTGATACTACTGTATTTTCAGCAGCTTAGAACTTTTCCCTGCTAATAAGTAGTCCAAATTTTGGAAATTTTGGAGAATGGCGATAATGCAAAACTTGTAATAGCGATCCCGACAATGATTTTCTCCAGGAGAAAAAGATCACGTCAACGTCAAGGCCATTTCGTTACCGCGCGCGAGCTACTATCGATTACAGAGTCGCGGGGAGATGGAGCTGTCGGGCCGTTTGACCATTATAATAATAGTTAAATTAGTTATTATAATCTCTCTCATATGGGGGTGCATGTCTTTCAATCGAGAGACAGAGATCGATACCCCTTTCGACCTCAAGCTGCCCGACGAAAAATCATAGCAATCAGATGATGCGGTATTGGACTACTCTTCGTTTCCGCAGCATTAATTCACGTCCGAATGGAACTCCCCAGAAGAAGCTGATACCTTGTCGTGGTTGGTGGGCTTGCGTGGCTATTCTCTATGATCCCTGAGGGTGTGCAGGGCAGGACTAGTTATACTGGATAGACTTGGTGGGAGAGGCCAGACTAAGAGCAGCTTGACACGGGGTACTCCCCCGTCCCTCTGAATCAGCAGAGGGTGGCGTGGATTGGAATGAGTAGCGGGTCCGATTTGGACATTGGTTACAGGGGCCTAGGGGCAGATTGGCAATCTGACCCCATTGTATAGTTCGGACGTCGTAGTAGAGACTATTCAATGGCAGCCAGACCGTCTCCAAGGAGGATAAATCTGGCTTTTTCAGAGACCGTTTTAGATTCGGGACCCTCCAATTATAGCCGCCTGCACCCGCAGGGGTTTAGTCGATATTGCACTCCCAAATGTCGAGTCCGACATTGGCCTAGGGGCCACCCGGGCTCCTAGGTTTCCTACCTAAATGTATTCCCCTGCGTCAACTGCGTCAAAAAACAAGGTCCAAAAAGAAAGAGAATCTCAAAGCTACCACAATAACTTAGAGAACGTATGTTGTGCTATGTAAGGTTAAGCGTTGAGGTAAAGCAGCAGCTTGTAAGATAGAGGTACCTAAGGGTGCCAGGGATTAACGAATAATATGATGCTTCTGGGTCCTTTGCATATTCCAGTTTTTTTTATACTGGATAGGCTTGCGTTTGGTCACTGTCTTACCTGGTGGAAAGTGTAGACTTGGCCGACGATGGGGCACGTATGCCTAGAAGGTAACATATTCACCCTCAATTTAAAGATTTCCAGGTTATAGGTGTGAGGGACGTTGGTAGAATTGGCTTTTGATCCGTTTTTAGGGAGCTAGGAAGTTTTTTTATTGTGCCAATTTTACTCAAATGGAAGATCCATTTGGGTGAAATTGGCAAGGTAAAAAGGCTACTTGTTGTAACGATAATAATTACCGTGGTATATAGAGTGTCGTTACATTCTAGGATCGTCTGTTATTTGTATCATTCATCAGACCAAAATTTCGTAGCCTTCAAAAGGCATTCCTTTTTTGCCGCTGCCGAATGCACTTTTAACAAATCACTTATTAACCATTAAATAAGTAATTTATTTTAAAAATAGACTTCAAAAAGTACCTATAAAATAAATTTATTTTAAAAATTTTGAATAGCAATGGCTAATGTTGTGATATATTATTTTTTATGCATTTAATGGTTGAGATGTAATGCCTTTTTGTCTCACAAACTCTTGTACATTTAATATTGAATAATAATAAATAGTTATTGCAATAATGTGTCCTTGTTGAATTTGAAATCTGATTTAATATACTTAGGTATATTTTTTATTACTTTTAATGTCTGAAAATTAGTTTTCTTGACACATGGGGCCCCCTTGACTCGCGGGGCCCGGGGCTGTAGCCCCCCCTAGCCCCCCCCTAGATCCGGCGCTGCATGGAGGGAGGAGAAGAAAAGAGGATAATCTGTATAACCTCTATACGGTGGTCTATGAACATTTGTAGTCATAAAAATGGCTTTGATTGATCGCTTGCCTTCTTATAATATAAAAAAGGCTTATTAATATGAGGGACACTCACTGTTTTTTTCTTTCTACATTTTATATATATATTTTCAGTAAGTATATAGACGTTGTCCGATGAAGTGGATGAAGGATGCCAAGATAGTCACTACGGACAGATTTGCCTGCTTCTTTATACAAGTAAAACCGGTACCGACCTTAGAGCTTATAACCTATGAAATCGGCAAAGCTGGACGTTCCCCTCTGCTAAAGTACATTGCCCATGTGGCCATATATGGAAATCGTCAGAGCGAGGAAAGTCGGACGAAGTAAGACCACAGTACAATATAGAGTAGTATATCTTCATACAAATGAGCGGTTTTCAATGTGTGCGTGTCGCCCACTAGCCGCACAGCACACTTGGACAAAATGTCAATAAACTCCAATATACAGTAAAGCAGCTGTCGGGCTGAGTTCGCCGGCGCGGCGCGCCGGTTTAGTTAGTTCGCAAGTATTCGTGTTTTTCGCTGCAAATCCGTTTATTTATTTAGGGCAGTTGATATATTATAATAAATATTATGACGTCAAAAAAATGCAAAAATATTGTAGTGTTTTCGGATGTCTCTAACGACTTTTTTAGAATCCTATAAGAGAGCAAACGAGCAGTCCGAGCTAATTCACCATTCAATTTATGACTTCAAAATATAGACATCTGCATATCTGCAGATGCGTTGCCTTACTCCCTCAATGGGCTTACACACACGCTTTTAAAATTGTATATGGGGGCAAACGAACACTCGGAGCCATTTTCAAGATTACTAACGTCCATAGACATCCGCACAGAAGCACAATAGAAATTTAGTAAATTTACTTACTTTATTTAAATTTACCATTACATCGTTATTTTTCTATAGTATAACAGGGCAACCGAGCAGTCGATGCCAATTTCATTACTACTAACGCTCATAGACATCCGTACAAAGACTATACAAGAGTAATTTAGTAAATTTACTTACTTTATTAAAAGTTACCACTACATTATTTTTTTTCATAGTATTAGAGGGCAAACGAGAAGTCGGTGACAATTTCATTACTACTGATACTGATACTATAGACATCCGCACAACACATTAGTAGTTGCACTGCCCTCCTTCGTCCTTCCACCTCATGAACCATTCTTCCTCCTCCCTCAATGGGCCACCGGCTACTTACACACCGCGTGAGACGCGTTAGCACTGTTGTCACATTACGAGCGAGCAAACTTGCAGTACAAAAAAAAAGAGCAGGTACTCCTGATTTTTGAAAACTTATTTTCAGTAGGTACAAAAAAAGTATACTGTAGTATGGAGTTTCCATGCTACAAATGAAACCTCTATGTTTGACATATTTTTCTATTAAGAAAAATATGTTTAAATTCAAACAAGAAAAATTCCCTTCTTGTTAAAGAAAAATATGTTTAAATTCAAACAAGAAAAAATCCTTCTTGTTTGAATTTCTTAATAGAAAAATATGTCAAACATAGAGGTTTCATTTGTAGCATGGAAACTCCATACTACAATACTTATCAAAACCACACAAAAGAAAATAAAAATATCAACCCTAGGCATCAAGGCAAGACTAGGTATTATTACGCCGATTGGGCTTAGATAGCTTACTGTTCTTATTTTCTATGGTAAGACGAAGTGCGTCTCCACACTCTCGTCTTCGCCTAGCCTCGGTCAATTTCGCGAGTAGTGTAGTGGAGCCCTTATAAATGGCATAAGTACTACTCGGCCGCGTTAACATGGCACCTGGCTCAATTGATGACGTTTATAGTACTGAGTGAAAAAAAATATTTACATATAAAAATTATTCTTTTTATAAGTATATGATATTATAACAACATTTATTTTGTGCTAAGCCTTTATTATGAGCTTATTGCTGAGGCTACACCGGACGGAGGGACAGATTTAGTACAGGAGATAGAGAAACAAAACTTATAAGGAATTATATAACATACATTTATTTGTCGAATCCCTTCAATAAATATCAATGGACATTCGATTCAAATGGATTCAATTCGCGCACATGCATTTGGAGAATACGGCTTTACGCTCCGTACCATTCGACACAATCGGAAAAATATCCATGCCAGTCGTCACTGAAGACTGAGATGCTAAGCTGGTTAACAAAGAATAATATAAATTATGATGCCACAATTACCAAACCAGAATTATACCAATTGATAAAAATAAATAAACTTAAAAAAATATGTGGTAGATGAATTATTGAGAGACAATAGCCACGAAGTCGTACGACGCCACCTTACCACTGCGATTTAAATCCAATCGAACTTATTATCTGGAATTTAATAAAACAAAAGGTGGCTGACAAAAATATCGATCAGTCAGAAAGACAAATAGAAAAAATAAAAAGAGATAAGTAGCAGGTGGCCCATGGAGGTGGGAGAAGAAAGAAGGGCAGCGCATTTGTACCTACAGTAATAATAAATAATAACAAAAAATAGAAAAAATAATAAAATAAACTAACATAAAAATAGAATTCTAATATCTGCCACTGCAATTTTTTTGACCCTTCTAATTATTTTTTTTTTTTTATAAAAAGCATGCTATGTCAGTTCTAACACCTCTAGGAATATGTGTTCCAAACTTTTATAATGATCGCTTGACTAGTTTTTGCGTGATAGCGTACAAACAATCTCACATTTAAATTATTTGTACCTAGGATAATTATCATAATTTTTATCAATTAATCATAATCTAACTCTTCTATGCCAGACGTAACAGAGCTTTCACTTTCGTCGTCCTCGGTATCACTCTCAGATCATTCTTCACCTCCAAGTGGTAGGTATAATAACCTCTCTTTGATGAATTTCTTGAAGCCGATCTTTAGCCCAATACTCTTCTTCCAGTTTTCTAACATCGTTCAACATCGTTGTCAAAAGTAAAAGAGAATTTATTTATATAAAGATTACATTATATACAATACATTATTATTAGTGTGGTTCTATATACGTTCAAATATAGTATACTAGTGTGCGTCTTAAAGAGTCAGCAACGCTGCTGCCCCATCCGGTGATGATGCGCGATTATGTTCAAGCGTGAACATTTGTGTTAAATTTGGAGAACGCACTGTCTCTAATAACAAATTTATGTAGGTAGCTGTTACAAAATAAAACGTCCAAACTTAACTGTTAAAACAAAAACTAAAACTACTAAAAACTAAAAAAAAAACAATAACAAATATTTTTTTCTTAAGTAACAAGAAATTAAAAAAAAACTGTGATGCTAACGCTACTTGTCTTTTACATCAAAAGCCAGGTGCCATGTTAACGCGGCCGAGTAGTAGTAAAGTTTCGGATCGGACCAGGTACAAAGGTGAGAATGTTTTAATTAACTTAGTATTTACCTAAAATTGTTTTATTTTTTATGATAAAAAATATACACCTATTTTTATCAGAGAAAGCAATATACACACATTTTTCATTCATTTATTTTCGTGCTTCAGAGAGTCCAATATCTTTACGTTGAGAATTTTTAAATCTATTAATTATCAAAAAACCATGTGACGTGTAGGTACTTTTGAATTTTGCATACATTTATAATTTCTCTTTTCGAATTTGAGGCGCGAGCCCTTATGCTGAAATAGTTTTATTTTTTATCAGAAAAATCAATTTAAACGCATTATTCATTCAATTATGTTCGCACTTCGAAGAGGCAAATTTGTTTACGAATTTACAAATATATTAATCATGACTTTTATAATTTTGTTTGCACCGCGAGGCCACGGGCGAAGGACCACACCGCCCATACCTTTTGCCGCCTATGACTGTACTATTTATATTTAAAAAAGTATGTTCGTTTTTATACCACATTTAAAGTGGGTTTAAATAAAACAACTGGGTACTTATATTAAAAAGTTTAATAATAACAGTGAATGGAATGTCCATCTTAATTGCTAAGTCGAATGGGGCATAAATGTAATAATATGTATACAATGGCCAGAGATTCAGTCGGGAAGTTACAGATTTCTGAGTTTCCTATCAGCGACACGTAGAGACGCGGCCATTTCAATCTGTCTCGCTCTAAGTCGTCCCCACAACAGATAATCCTGGAGTGCGATGATTTGTGCGGCCATGAGGGCAGCACTGTCGGGGTATATCACAGTTGCGCAACCCAAACCGGACGGAACTGACAGGGAAGACCAAATATCCTGCAAAGAGTTTATAAAGATCAGACATGTTTACTAATAATAAATAATAGAAGTGACCTATTTATAAATGGAATCAACGACAGATTATGATGAATGAAAATAATAATTTGATTTGATTTGATTAAAACACTGTTGAGTTTGCTTTGGACGAACCGGATCTATTCGTCAAAGATCCGCGTCCTAGCGGCTTATAAAATATCGATATCAACTTATTATTCTCTCTGAGGTGCTGAATTTCGGTACATCCAGTACCTAATAATTCACAAGATTTCTAAATATGTTTAACTTCAATTAAACATACATTAATAGTAGTAAGCATAATATACACTGGTGGACATATTTAGCGGAACGCAAAAAAAAGACTGCAAGATCATATGAAAACACATTTTTGTTGTACAATACATTTGATTATTATTCTGAATTAATTAAATTAACATTTTTGAACATAAAAAATCACAAAATTAAAGCGAAAGAAACGAAATTAAAGACAATAAGGTCAGTGACTTAATTCTGAAGAGTTTTGACCTAACACAATGAAAACTAAAGAAAAGTTAATATTGTCCAAATGACTGGTTTTTTCGCGATGGGTGATACAATCAGTATTTAGTGTTGCCACCTCTTGCTGTTAAAACTGCCTGCATGCTGCACGTCTGGGCATGCTCTATATTAAATTGTCAATAAAACTTTGCGGCATTGAGTTCCATTCTTCAACCAATGCGGTTTTGAGGTCTCTTACGTTGACAGGTGATGGATTTCTTTGTTTAATTTGTCTTCCCAGTTTGTCCCAAACGTGTTCTATTGGATTTAGGTCTGGCGAGCGTGCCGGCCACCCCAAAACCTGGATTCCGACCTCACTAAGATATTCCGAAACTAATGCCGCAATGTGAGGTCGAGCGTTGTCATGCATTAGAAGAAAATTGTCTCCAATGAAAGGGGCAAAAGGCAGCACAATCTGCTCTAAAATGTCCGTTACGTATCTTGCCGCAGTCAGGGAGCCGTTTTCTACGATGTGTAGCTCCGTGCGTGCTCCTAAGCAAATACCGCCCCATACCATTACTGACCCTCCACCGTACGGCTCTCTCCCAATAATGTTACACTGAGCGTATCTTTCTCCGGGTCGTCGCCATACGTTGGTCCTTCCATCATCTGGTTTGAGACAAAATCTGGGCTCATCACTAAAAAGAACTTTCCCCAAGCGTCATTATTCCAATTTAGGTGGAAACGAGCAAAGCTGCCCCGAACCACTCGATGACCTGCGGTGAGCTGTGGACCTCTGGCAGGCAAGTACGCCCCTATACCAGCTGCCTTCAGTCTTCTTCTGACGGTTTTGGTACTAATTATCACTCGTGGAACGTCCTGCAGCTGGTTTCGTACCTCAGAAGAAGTCAAGGTACGGTTTCTGAGAACACTGCTGACAATAAATCTATCTTCTCTCTCTCCTGTTACTCTTTTGCGACCTTGTCCTTTACGCCTGGTATACTCTCCAGTCTGCCGGTATCGTTTAACATTGCGGAAAATCACAGACTTGGAAACATGTAATGTTTGAGTCACTTCATTGTAAGTGTA
>LUGF01038195.1:153563-167224 GCA_001625245.1 Calycopis cecrops
GTCGTCCGTACGGACCCGTCTGCATTACATACTTTATTTTATTTTATTTTGTTTTATTTGGGAAACAAACAATTGTTAAAACACTTATGACATAATAGATACAAAATGTGCAAAAAACAGCTAAGTTTAAACACTCCGTAGCTGTAATACAGATCGGCATGCGCGGACCGTCCGTACGGACGGTCCGCGTGACACTAAAACCAGCCTAAGTATATAATTTTTTCTTCAGGCATATGCTGAGGAAGTTGAAATAAGGCAAATTTAGCTTCATAGGATTGCTACGTATGCATATCGGACGAGAATACTAGGTTTTGAGGGTGAAGAATTGAGCAAACCCCTTTTTTCCTTATACGGGTGAGATGCATTCTGACATAAAAGTGTTTGTAATAGTTAATTTTTTTTTTATGGTATAAGGGGTGAGGGGACGAGCAGTCGGGACCATTTTCATGACTACCGACGCCCATAGACATCCGCATAAAGGCTATACAGATGCGCTAACCTCCTTTCTGCTCCCACTTCTATGGGCCACCGACAACTTACACACGGCGCGAAATGCATATACACAGCTGTCATGCCCAGTTTCGTGTAAGCGAGAGGTACCTCCGATCGTGCCAGTTCAATTCGGCTGCATGCAAGCTTGCAGTGAGACACTACCTCTTACAAAAATTATTATTATCCTGGCCGATGAGACCAAAAGGTCCGTTTTCATGGAGAGAGAACGAGATAAGGTTGTATGATATAATACGTATGAATTATTATTTATTATATTTGTTTCTTCACTCAATTAAACTATATTGCTGTAGCTGTAATTGAGATTGTTGATTGTAAGCTATAGATATTTGTGAAAATTTTCATTATAATAAAAAATAAATTCAAATACTTTGAGTAGGTATTTTTTGCATGAAAGGATAACAAAAACACATAGCATAAACTTTCGTAAATTATTAATAAGATTGACAAGAAAATATACAATTTATAAAAGTATCAAAATTGTTAGTTGCACAACACGTATATCTATCTCATCCACTCAGTGTATACTAGTCGCACGCGCAGAATTCTTTCAATTCAAAATCGAATAATGAAAGAGCGTTCAATTAAGTCTTGAGACTTGCCGCTACGTACGTTGCACTTCATCGAGAAAACCGAATACGCAGAGGTTTCTGTTATTTTAAATTTTGTTTGTGTGAACTTTATTCTTGGTGAGTTTAAAATCTTTAAGACCATTTTTTTCCATCAGCTGATAACTGTCTGAGATGAAATAGATCAAACCTAGTAAAGTTTGTAATTTTAGTAAACACACTTGTCAATTATTGTTTTGTATTATGTCACAACTCACAAGACAAATAGATATTTTTGCAGTGGTTATGTTCGCATGCTCCACATGGTATTAACTTTTTGTAACATCTACAATAGGTATTAAAGTTATATTATTCGTGTTTATCATTTATGTGTTTATTTTAGAGCTATATAAAATAATTCAAGCCACATTTTTATTCATTATTCAAGTTTAAACTGGTGTTGAAAATAATATTCCCCAGACAGTGATAAACCTCAAATTACCTGAATACAATAATGAGTGCAGCTATTTGTTACAGTTTTTATTTCCTTGAAATATTTATTTATCACTTTTCGGCAAGCATATTATTTACCTAATTACAATTAAGTTAAACTAGGTAAATAACCTTTTTTAAAATGAAATCTGAAAACACCAGCTATTTTTTTATATTGGTGTAAATTTTAAAAATACCATGGGAAGTAGATTTTATTTTCTAGGTGGACTTTGAGAGATTAAGGCAATATTTTATATTTTTTAACTATTGAACTATTATTTTAAAATTTATGATAGATTTAAGAGAATACTCCAAAAATAGATTTATTCCAAATGTTTTTGCTTATCTCTTGCTTTAACAGAATATTAGTACAATATTGTTTGAAATTAAGAGTCTTAATTAACTCAGTATTTCTGTTTCAAATATGTAGTTTAATTTTATCATATAATTTTATTGTTTAATAAATTTATATTTTTCTTTAATCAATAAACTTATCTAATACATAGTTATTAGGCCATGATTTACATATGCACTAACTGAATATGGGTTCATAAGAAATTCGCCCATGTAAGTAAGGTGGGGGAAGGAGGGAAACGCGTCTACATAACCTCTATGCGGATGTCTACAGGCATCGGTGGTCATGAAAATGTCATATAACTATAAAAAATTCATGCGGAAATGATTTTCCAGCATTGTCATAAGGCCCTTTCTTTTTCCATATCAGAATATGTCACATGCATATTCAAAAACATTGAGAGATGCAATGGTTCCTAATCAAACCTGGGCTAGGATCGAGCATCTAAGTTCTTGCTGTGCCATCTCTTTATTTAGTTTGTTGACTTAATCAAGAATGGTTCTATAAACTTCATTAATGTGGAAAATTTATGATAATAATGTCGCTAAGACTTTTGGAAGATAAATATTTGACCTCGGAGTTGATTCTTAATTAGAGATAAGAAGCGATCGCCTACAAGTACTTGGAAATATTATTTATACAATTAAACTGGCTTACGGGTTACCGTGACCTCGTACATATTATGGAATATTTAACATGTTAAACGTCATAACAGGAAGGCAGCGATCACTGGTGTTTCATAGGGCATTAAAAATTTGAGGTGTGGTAGAATGCTATGTAATAAAATATTGCCAGTTTTTAAATTTGACCAATACGACTGAAGTTTGTATCTTCCATCAAGTCTTTGCAGTACATTATACAAATGTCAAGAACAAAAACAGTAATATTGGCTTTCCTTGGGAAACGTCAAATTGTACTTGCAGATTCTTTAAGTTTATTTTGTTCGTTGGGTTTTCCTTATACACAATTGTTACAAATTACATAAAAACAATGCAAAAAGATGGCATCTCTGCTTTAGTCATCATCACCAGCCCTTATCAGACCACTGGTGTACATAGACTACCGATCTTCTGTTTTTTGTAGTAGGTATAGGGGGGCAAACGAGCAGTCGAAGACCTTTGATGACTATCGACGTCCATAAAGATCCGCATAACGGTTAAGCAGATATGTTGCGCTCCTCAATCAAGGACACACTTCGCCTTCCACAATGGTTCCCCTACTCTAGAACCTTACTGGCCCATCTGCCGCCTGTTCTTCTGACTTAGCCCATTGCCATTTAAATGAGCTTATACTTTTCGTGACATCGGATACTTTAGTTCTATGCTCTCATTACGAACTGTATCGGATAAAGTAATTGGACCCAGTACAGCATGTTGCGTAGCCGTTTGTGGTCCTCCAATTCGCATACCAGTCCTCCTTTCGGAGGCCAGTTTTCGAGTTGTAAACTACAGGAGTTTATCACGTGGAGTACGCATGGGTTGCCGACCTTTATCTTTAATTGCTGTGGTATATGCCACGTGAGAATATGATTAATCTTCCGGAATGCTGCCTAAGTGCACACGGATTTTGATAAAATCACAACGTGGAATATTATTACTGTCGCTATTTTTATCATGAAATAAAAGAAAGGTCTCTATTAACTGAATCCCCTATTCAGATGAGACGGTAGTCCATGCGACTGACTCCGGACTGTTACTACAACTTACCAATAACAATATGTAGTCAGACTCGTGGTCTCGTGGACCTCACCCTATGTGGTTGGACATGCTTACCACCAGACCACAAGATTTATACAATAACTTTGGCAAGGTAGCAGTTCTAGTAAAGTATCTAAGAATAATTTACCTTTGAAGGATTGTCAATTAAATAAACGCAACTGTAAATAATAAAAACAAACATAACTCGGGCGAGTACATCGGGCGTACAGCCTACAATACTTAACCCTTCAACTGTTGTTTATTATAAAAATAATGTGTTTATTAACAACTTGGCTTGTGTATTGCGTAAGGGGTCAAGCGAGCCTTTTGATAATTAAGGTACCCTTTGATAGCTATTGAGTTACCGACGTCAAATACAGCAAAACCCTAAAGAATTGGAATGCAGAAACTTGTCAAAAGGATCGATAACGTATTTGTAATTTACTTATAATAAAAAGCTTAGGTCACTGCGTTTGTAGTTGAAGTTATCCGAAAAACTGCCTCGTATAAAACTTATCGTCACGATATTTTCTGATGTGCTTAAATCTAAAATGCACGTGAAGGAAACCATGTGGCGCAGCTAGTAGTCAAGTAGATTTTGGGTCAGTCTAAACAAAAATAGTCAGGCCCCTTCAAGTTGTGGTGGAAAGGAGTGGGCAGCACATCTACATAATAATCACGTGGATGTTGCTGGGTGCGGGTAGTCACCTAAGCGATCAGATTTAGCTTATTTAAACGGGCTCGGCCCACCACTCTTACCCACTGCAGCTACTGCTGCGTAGCCAGGATCGGCAGTGGCAACCACAACGACCCTTTGATATGATCTCAGGGAGCTAAGGAAAAGCTAAAACTGTCTTGGGACCCGAAGAAAATAGGAGTAGAAATAAATTCCAATTTCCCTCCTCAGTCAAAGTGGGGGACAGTTCAGACTTAGCTTGCCCCCTTATACTATGTAAACGTAGTCTTCATCACGTGATCCCACCTCTGCCCCTTTGACCTGTGCGAATAAAATAGCTTATCCAAAATAAATAAAATGACTGACGTAATATTTCTCTCGATGGTCTTTAAATAGACATAGCGACAGCTGACCTTTGCACTGCGTATCGCATTATCACCCCCCGCTGGGAGAATGTCAACTATTCGCTTATGTAAAGTCGTGACAGATAACCGTGTCTGCATTCGCTTGTTTACTTATTGCCTGGGGTGTAATCGAATGGCAGGGCCGAAAGGTATTTCGGCCCAACGATCAGTTGCCCATTCTCAATGGCTCACGCTATTCCCACAGCGGCCATCAGGTGTCAGAAACGGCAAATCGTGACAGCATATCCGTGCTCCTGTATTATGGAAGCGAGATACTATCTGTCTCAGGGATGCCAAAGATGCCAGACCATATCAACACGGCCCGCGATCACAATATATCACAGAAAGAAAAATCCCATCCATAAGTTTTTTTTTTTGTTGAACCTTGCTCGCCTACGTATTCAAAACTTAGTATATGGCCGTCTGCAATATTAAGTTTTGACACCTCAGATCTATTGCGCCGGATGGGTCTGCCTCTTATAATATACAAATTGTAAGGAGTACGTTCAGCCAATACCCTCGAAGGTCGAATTCAAAGAAATATAAATGCTACTAAATATGTTTATTGGAACCAACAGATAGATGTCGGGTTTCGCTTTCTGCTGGTGTTGGTGTTACCCACTTTAATATTACATAGTACAATATAATATATGTATAATAAACTACACTCATATACCAAACTAAAATCTTATTATTCTCTGTTCCTTAATATGGAGCATTCACTGTATATGTTATGTAATTGAAGAAAACGCGAATGGCCTTGTGATGTAGCTCAACTTCCCAAACTAGACCTCATTCTATGCGATTCCACTGCAACGTGAATTTCAGTATTGACTTTTATTCCATCGGGATTCACCCATTTCTTTGTACATTGTTATTAAAAATTTGGTGGTTTTGCTTTCGTTTATTGAATATGGTGATCTCGGTTGGAATTTGTGCTCCAACGATAATTAATAGATACACGCGTTGCACATACTAACACATTAGTGATATTGAACTTTTGTCCCTGATTTTCTCCCGTTGCACAGGATCAGAAGCTACAACTTTCGTATTACGTACGAGGAAAAAGTCATTCTTGTTAATATATGTTTGAAAGTCGAAATTTCATCGGTATTTTGTGTACTTCTGGCACAGAGTAAAGAGACGTACTTACTCATGTGCTTCTGGTTACAGTTATACACATGACCGCGTTTGCAATAGCTGTCATAACAGATACACAATAATAGTTAATAATAACATAATAATTTATAATTGTTATTGCTTATAACTGTCATATAACAATAAGGAATGGCGATAAGGGCGGTCAACGCATTAATTAGAACCGAGGAAAAAAATATTTGTTTCAACCCAGGAGGCACGTACGTCATTGCTGACGTTTTGTGACTGTTGACTCCCAGTTGATAAGCGAAGTGAAACAGTTTACACCAGATCGCCAACAGGAGTAATACGAATATTTTTCTTTTATTCCTTATTGCACACAACACAAAAAACATTTTAAATCTGGGGGCAGGGCAGTGCCCCCCCAAGTCAAAAGCGCTGTAGCATTCCTTTTCTCGAAGAAATTCAGGCCAATTTCGATTCCCTATAACTTCGTTGTGGATAAAACAGGAAGCCTAAAATTCGATGTCGATTTATCTAAAATGTAAAAGATTTTTATTATTGAAGAATCCCTAAGTAGGGGCTAAATAAATTAGCCGACTCGGTATTACATGGATCTCAACTTTTTGCGGTAGAAAATCTGAGCAGCGAGACTTGGTTTTTTATAGGATGTCTTTGATGCGATTTATTATTTACTATAGAAAAATCGACAACAAACGAAAGAGAATATTATTTTTTAACATTTATACATATAAGTATACAACAGGCAGACTAATAATAAGTAAATTAGTTACGAATAACTTATGTTTATTGAGTTTTCAATTTCTAAATAATATTCCGGGCTCGAAGTGCGGTATTAAATCCCCTTGCCTCGCAATTTAAGTTACATCCTTATTCATTGTTATTTATCGTTCTGCGTGTGATGTCTCTTTGCCCTGGATTTCAGGATCAGATCTGGACAATGGAGTACCTAGTCTGCTATCATAATTAGACATAATACATTTGGAGTATATTCTAAATGCTGTAGCCAGTGGCGTAACTATACTGCTCGAGGCCCGTGGTAAATTCATCGGATAGGCCTCCCAACATAAAGAAGCTTTTTTTTTTTTTAGTTGGGATTCTCCTCTCCGGGGGGCCCTTCCAGCTGGGGGCCCGTGGCATTTGGCCGACTTGCCACCCTGTAGTTACGCCACTGGCTGTAGCTGATATTGCACCCAAAAAAAATACAAATTATTTGTGTCAAACAAACAATTTAGACGTAAAGCAACTTATCAGTTACGCATTGTGAGAAATGTACAAGTGTCTATTGACCCATTTGCGAGGCCTGGTCAGGCCTAGTGACGTGCTCGATCGATTTACGACTAGATAAACATGTTTTTGTCCCGCTTTTTGCACACCTATGCCGAGTTTGGCTGGAAGCAAACAGTATATTAAGAATTTCAAGGTTGACGTTGCTACTGTTTGTTAGTTTTCATTACTCATAGCTAGTTATAGATTGAGATCTTAGTATTGAAGATCGAAAGGTGACCGGCCGAGGATTCCCAGGGTTATTATAAAAAAGGTGAAGATTAGAAGTCTCCTTCTGTTCCTATTCCCAGGGTTGGTATTCAAATATGTGAAGTATAGAAGTTTCCTTGTGGTTTACCCCTGTACTTGTTTGTGATGTTTAGAGAATTATTGGCCATTGAAGAATTTTATAGCTCGTAAATAGAGATTACCCAGTTGATGTGACCATATTTACTTAGATTGACTGTTTATTATAACCATACGAGCTATTTATATGTTAAGACGTCTTTTAATAATATAATAACGTATGTAAGGAATAACTTTGATTCTGAAAGATTTTAGAATAGATAGTTGAATATATTACTTATATATTTTTGTGGACATGTGTATTTAGCCACTAGTTTAGTCTTTACTAAAGAAGGATAAGATCATCTCGCAAATTGACCTCTTGATATTAATTTAAGCTTCTGTTTCTACAAATGTCAGATAGTTTCTTCCACTCCGTCGTCATTGGGTATTTCACCATGAGCGTCGGTCTGGCCTCAAGCCCTACGAACGTTCGTAGTTAGAATTAGAATTAGGCAACGCCAATACTGGGTCGGCTTATGTAACACCTTTCACGCTTACATATCGAATTATGATTTATTGCTTCATCTCCCTTGTGTGTCTGCATACACACAATATGTGTAGGTATACTAATACAAATTATAAAATTTCAACACTTACACACTACAACAAAAATAAACTTTTTATGGCTTACATTAAAACTAGCTGTGTTCCGCGGTTTCATCCGTGTCTTATGATTAATAAATAGTTTATACCCCTCTCTTTCACCCCCTTGGGGTTGAATTTCTAAAAATGTGCTGTGCATTGAAATATATTTATAAATGTACCAGCTGTGCCCCGCGGTTTTACCCGCGTTTAATTTCTAAGAAATCGATGTGTCTTCAACACCCTATTTCACCACTCAAGGGGTTGAATTTCTAAAAATGCTGTCATAGCGCATGCCTACGTCATAACATCTACTTGCATGCCAAATTTCAGCCCGATCCGTCCAGTGGTTTGTGCTATGCGTTGATAGATCGCTATGTCAGTCGGTCACCTTTGAGTTTTGTATATATAGATATATTAAGATACGGACTGTGCTTTAAAGGTTATTTGTATTGTTAGGACACACAGATTCTATTATTGCGTATTAGCATTTGTATATCGACCTACAATTGCAATAAATGATATTGATTGATTGATACTTATCTCAATTTCTTGCATCTCCGTTGTGGTTCATAGAGAAATGTTTGATGCAAATAACTATTTTGACCAACATATTTATAAATAAGTTGATTGTTATTTATCTGAATACGCCCCAATTGCTATCTTCATATAGGTACATATCTGCTTTTTTAAACATTTAACGTGAATCTAGTTCTCTAGCAGGTAATCTATTAATTTATGCTTATTTTACATGTTATAAATGTGAAAAGAGCTCAAGTTGTGTCTTAGATACACGAGTTAAAAAAATGGTAGTAAATAAAGTCGGTTTATGAACGATAACTTTTTGTGATAACATTATAAGAAAACTGACACGTGTGCATCGCCCGATGGAGTGAGAGAGATGCGTCACAAGCTAAAAGCTTAGGCAGATAATGCCTCTATCGCTTGTTACGCCCTCGCTATGACATGGCACTTCCGTGCGTGCAGCCGGTTCTCATCGATTCGCGTTATTATGTCAAAAGCTTCTCAATTCTCAAATGACAAAACCCGTGACGCTCTATCGTAATATTCGATAATAATAACGAATAAATATTATTCTAAATGAACACCAATAAAAGCGCACATTTCGTTATCTGTCCGCGCAAATTCAAGTTATCTGGTTGTTGTTTGTGGTCCGTGGAAATACACAAGCAGAGATAACCCCCTACGGCTCAGCCAGCGGCTGATGACAGCGGGGGCGCGATTGCGTTTGTTTACTCTGTTATCGTACGTATATTTCTTTCGTTTGTTATTTCGTCAGGCCCTTCGTTAGTGGGGACCTTAAGTGGACGTTGTATAAGCATGTCCTCAAACGATGGGGTAGAAAATTTGCCACATTCAAAATCCGGACGAGAGCAGTTGGAACTCGTACCTACTTGCAAAGAACCAAAAACTTCATGTTTTGACTGATGGCTTTCAACGCTTTTAACGAACGTTTTTATGAACGCGTCAAAAAGTGCACACTATTGCAGTTTGAAATTGTTAATATTTGGACTATAATAATTCGGCCGTATCATCAATATTATTTTTTTTACAGTTTACAGACAATGCATTTTTGTGACTTACATATTTTTAAATTCACACGCACCTGTAAAGTTAAAATGTAGTTACGTTATGTTTTATTTGTTTTTGAATGATTTTCACGTTAACAATGTATTTCAGTTAATAATGCATTTTTTGAAAATTACAATAATAGGTCATTACTCTTCACCCAATTTATTATAAAATAGTAACTATTAATTAAAGGCGTACTAGAGAAAATAATAAATGCGACATGAGCTTTTTATTTATCAAGTGCCTTCTAATGCATTCGTTCCCAAAGTGAACGATAACGCCCCCTTGTGGGGATAGAAACCTAGAAAGGGATGGTAAGAGACCTAGAAAACGATTAGTAGCCTAAATAGACTTTTTGGTGATAATATATAGGGATAATTATGAGGACGCTACAAAATAACCGATTTTCTAATTTTCGAAAAGTTAGACGAAATAAGTCTAGTAACCTCCGGCAGCTCTAATAGCCGCCAGAGGTTCCTAGACTTATTTTCGTATAGCTTCATATTGGGCCCTTAAATGTACTTGTGAAGTAGGCGGCCCTCTACTAGTGTTATATAACGACCACAATAATTAAAAACCGTAGTCGCAAGGGCCTTGGCGTACTTGGCTCTAATTCTAGCCACGCCTAGGTCCTGACATCCTTGTGATACTTTTAAGTGTTACAGTTTATACCTTTACATAATACTTAAGACAGAACTGACGGATAATTAATTAATTATTATTATCAGTCTGGCGTCTATTGAAAAGAGCTCCATTTAAATATTCTTTATATTACTAGCTGCGCTCCGCGGTTTCACCCGTCTAAGCTAGAAAAATAGATGTTGGCCGATTCTCAGACCTACCTATGCCCTAGCCGTTTCGGAAGAGTATGGCAACTGACATTGTTACACGAGATTTTATATGCATATATGGACATATAAAAGGCAAAACTGACTGATTTATTTATCAATTAACTTATAGCAGAAACTGTACCTAGTCTTGAAATGTGATACAAGGGTTTCTTTCATAATGTAAGTAACTAGCATGTAAACATGAAGAAAGAAAGAAATTCATACCTTAGGAGGTGAAAATAGGAGGGTGAAGCTTATTAACCATATGAAGCGGGTAAAACATCTGGGCATAGCTAGTTTAACATAATATCTCAACATGGATTCTCAGTTTCGTGCCTCGGAATGAATTTTAGCTTCTTGGTTCTATTTTTAACACTGGCCGAAATTATAAGATTAAAAAAAATACATTAGAATCAGAGTGACAAGCAGGTTTTTGAAATCCAATGACTATGCCATTGACTCCTAATGCAACACATTTTTGGACTGGCCGAAAACAAAAAATATAAGACTGGAATAACAAGAAAATGTAAGGCGAACAACCACGTACTGATTCTCTAGCAGAATTAAGGATACATTTTACAAATCTAAGTCAATAACTTACAGATAAGACAAGATCGTTATATTTACCTCTGTTCGGAAAAGTATCAGTTATTTATGTCACTTGGTATCTCGGCCTCCCGAGAGTTGTGACGTCAACTAACTATAACTGCGAAATTATTTAGTTATTTGCGTACTATCGGTTGTCTTTGTTTTATCTTTAACAAAAAATAATTGATATGTAGTGTTTTTTAATTTCAATTCACTATACATATTTAACTAGCTAGCCAGCTAACCGGGCTTGCTGAGGTAAAAAATACTGCGTACATTAATAGAAATGTTGGACACAATTTCCTGGGCGAAACTTCATCAAAATGGGCCCAGAAGATTATTAAATCCTATTAATATTATAAATGCCAAAGTTTGTATGATTGTTTATTTGTTTGTTACTCTTTCACGCAAAAACCGCTGAATCAATTTTCATAAAATTTGGCACACAAACTTGGATTAACACACGTTTTTATACCGAAAAAATATTCCTATGGGATGATTTTCCACGGAATCGAAATTTAAGCGGGTGAAACCGCGGGGCGCAGCTAGTAGTAAAATATAGTATTGGCTTCATGGTTTTTCAGCTTAGGAAGCAGCTTTTCAAGCTGATATTTTTAGTTATTACTCGTTTACATGCAGCTTCTCTCTTCGTTAATTGTTTTACTTCACACCGCATGTAGCCTGTAGGTACTTGAATAATATAATTAATATTATTTAAATAATATAATTATTGCTTAAATAATTGTTATTTTATAAACAATTATATTTGAGAGCAGAAGTATTAGATTTATTTACTTAGACCTTAAAAATTATAAGGCCCGCGGAATGAAAAAAACACGAGTAAAATTGTGTGAAACTATAATGCAGCGTCGTACGTCACTTGCGCACACTTCAGAATCGTGTTCGTTCTTAAAGAGTAAACTCCACTCGCGTGTCGGAACTGACGCACACTGTAATATCATCATCACATATACCTTACTGTGAAATCTAGTTGCCTGACGGCTGACCGTATACTCCTAGGGTTTCCCCGGTGGGGCCACTAAGGGCGACCGCACACACTACTGTTAGCATCGGCGATCGGCGATTTTGCGACAGCAGCGATGCTGCATCACGATTTAGCGACTCTGCGTTCAGTCGCGGTATCGGAATCGCGCGATTTAACGATTGCTCCAATGCTCGATTCGTCCCACTCGTAGTCGCTTTGCGTCTCAATCGCTGCGTTTGGCTTTTTTAAGTGCTTCTACAAAGCGGCTAAATCTCCGATCATGCTTGAAGTAGCATGTGTGCGGTGGCTGCAATGTACAATGTGGCGTACAAAATTAGGTTGTTGCGGGTTATTTGTGCCGTCACGCAATAAACTAAGTATTGTTTTGGTCCGTTATCTCGAATGTTATTGCTTTTCTTATTTTACAACAAATATATTGACCACGCGTCATTTTATCTGTTCAGTCAGTCAAAGACGTTCGGATAGTCGTGTTCTAAGAATAACCTCGACACTTTCTACGCGCGAAAATTATTGACAGTTATCAAATACGTCCATTCTATATTTAAACTACAACGTAATATGTTTTTAAATTTCATATTCCAAATTCGAAATTTGTTTATTTTTTAAATTGTGCGTTTTTGCTTACTGTGTTAATTGCCAAATATGCTTTTTTTTTGTTGTTATTGAAAATGTGTTCTTTGTTTACAGTTAAAACATGGAGGGTCCTAAAGGACCATCACCATGTAATATCGAAGCGGGGAATGAGAACATTAGTGGGGCAATGGAAAGACTGACAGTGGATAAGGCGTGCTTGAGTGACAGCTGCCAATGTGACAGGTTACAGGGTGAAGTGAAAGTGCAGAGCAAGAGGTATGGCAGGGGGGCAGTTGAGTCAGGTAAAAACAGCAATGGCATGGAGCAGATTTTTTTTTTATCTAATACTTTCTTTTTCTTGGTCTCTTTGATCATCAATTAAATCTACAACTTGTAAGTTATGTGGTAGATAGATAATGATCTACCAACGACTAGATCTTATTTCGTTAGTTTTTAAACTATCGACTTTGATGATAAACCAATATTTTTGTAGTTATTTATAGTAATAGGTATTGCTCATCGTTTCTGTTTAAATTAGTTTTTGTAGTATTCAGGCACGATCAGGGTTTGCGGGTAGCACTCGCTCACACACTTAGTACGGCGTAGGTAGTGCACTCTGCATGCATGCGTGCAGCCGAATTGGGCCGGCACGACCGGGGAAGTACCTCTCGCTTGCACGAGACCGGTGTAAAGTGATAGCTGTGCTGGCGCGTTTCGTGCGGTGTGTAAGTAGCCGGTGGCCCATGGAGGTGGGTGAGGAGGGAGGGTAGCGCATCTGTATAGCCTTTATGCGGATGTCCACGGGCGTCGGTAGTCATGAAAATGGCTCCGTTTGCCCCCTATACCATAAAAAAACACGATCCCGCCTTAAAGCATCAGCTATGCGTTTCCGGTGGCTCATAGAAAGATGGACACACATCTGATGTAGATATGGAGGTCGACACTCATCGAACGACTGCTCGTTTGTACCCATGCGCTTTTAAAAACTTAGATAAAATGTATACTAGTTGTGTACTACGGGTACTGCCACTCCAGTACAATATTGTGGCTGGTGAGCGAGACACCAGTACCTCT
>LUGF01038195.1:169691-187087 GCA_001625245.1 Calycopis cecrops
TGCGTTGGGTTATTTTTTTTTATGGTATGGGGGCAAACGAGTAGTCGGAGCCATTTTCATGACTATCTACTCCTTTGTCCTCCCACCTTCATGGGCCACCGGCTACTTACACACCGCACGAAACGCGACAGCAAAGCTGTCCCTTTAAGCCGGTCTCGTGTAAGCGAGAGGTACCTCCCCGGTCGTGCTGGCCCAACTCGGCTGCAAGCATGCAGTGTGGCAGCACCTCTTGTTATTGAGTCAATGAGTGTATGAGCTACGTTTATTGTTTGAATTGTTGTTCGTGACACGTGAGTCAACGTGAGCGCTGTTCCAGGTCTGACGCACGAGTGCGGCGTGTTCGGCGCCATCGGCATGGGCGAGTGGCCCACGCAGGTGGACGTGGCGCAGGTCATATGTCTGGGGCTCGTCGCGCTGCAGCACAGGTACGCACCGCCTCTGGGCTGCTTCTCGAGTACAGCTCCAACTCAGATGCATGCGGAGTTTCTACGACAGTTTACAAAAAGATAGTGCCATGCTGCATAGCAGTAGTAAGAGGTAGTGCCACGCTGTATGCATGTAGCCAAATTTTTCCGGCACCGGGGAGGTACCTCCTACCTACCTCATTTTTTTAATATCATATTAGTAGGCAAACCAGCAATCGAATCCATTGCTACCGACACCCATAGACATCCGCATAGAGTCTATACAGATGCGTTGTCCCCCTCCCTCCCCCGTCCTCCATATGCCATCGGGCGGTAACTTACACACCGCACGAAACGCGACAGCACAGTTACCACTTTACGACGATCTCGTGTAAGTGAGAGGTACCTACCCGGCCTTCCGGGTCAATTCCACTGCACGCAAGCATGCAGTGTGGCACTACCTCTTACCAAACTACTAGCGTCTACTAGCGTCAGCCACGTGTTATATTGTGCTACATGCTCGCGCAGGGGACAGGAGTCGGCGGGCATCGTGACGTCGGAGGGCAAGAGCGCGCGCACCTTCAACACGCACAAGGGCATGGGGCTCATCAACAACATATTCAACGACGACGCCATGAAGAAGCTCAAGGGCAACCTCGGCATAGGACACACCAGGTAACACCGCAGATTTGTTTCTTTTATTTTTAGGAGTAAAACTTCCATACGCGCGCATGAATTGGGTAGTAAGCTGGCGAAAGCGTTACAAAAATGTGTGATCGGGCGAGGTCAATGCAAGTTGTCATTCAAATTCGATTTAAGTGAAACTTTTGCATTTAAAAAATAAATATCATATGACATGTAATGTCATTGTAACTACGGTAATGAATTTGTATCTTAAATAAATAATTTGGTTTTACTTCATTTCTGTGGTCTAGAGCACGCACTTTTTTATATTGCTTGGCTCCCATTCGGTTTCCATTCCTGTGTTACCAGAATCGAAGGCAACTCTAGCTAAATGTCTTGGAACCTGCAACGAACATAGGAGTAGGAAGTAGGTGCTAGGAGAACACATTGTGCTTATGCGGGAGAAGATATGCAAAGACACGTATTGGGCTTTCTAAAGGAGGTACCTCTTGGTTACCTCTTGCTTATCCACCCGGGGCCTAGTAGGAAACGGGGAAAAGGAGATCAAAGTATCCTAATGTATCTTTAATGCCAATGTTTATTGGCGTCGATAGTCATTAAAATGCTGTGACTGCCCTGCATCCTTGGATTATAAAAATAAACTAAAGGTGTGGTTATATCAAACCATAATGCAATTGATACAGACTGTAGGCCCACTTGGGGCGAGCGATGTGACGAGCTACACAAACCTACGCTCACTTAGCCGGTGTATGCCAGGCGATGCGAGCTACTTTACAAATAGGGTACTAAAGTACTTGTACCTAGGTTTTCCTCATCCAGCGGTAATGCCTAAGATCATTCTCCAAGGAAAACAAAAGACCGAACATAATAGAATGTCCCTATAATAAAGACTGATCTGCCCCCAGATACTCGACGTCCGCGGCGTCGGAGGAGGTCAACTGCCAGCCCTTCGTGGTGCACACGGCGCACGGCGCGCTCGCGGTGGCGCACAACGGCGAGCTCGTCAACTGCAGCAGTCTCCGGAAACTGGTACACACTTTTATGCAAATACCACAGGAAAAAACTTTACTATTTATTTTTAAATAACTAGTAGAAATCTCGGAAGTCGGAACGTTTTCGATATCCTACTGTGATGCCTTAAGTATAAGTATACATATAGACGTATACTTAAGAACCTAGGTACCTTGACACTTACTTTATAGACAAGTAATTGGTACATCCAACTTGTGCCTAAGTAATTCTATCACGGATGTTTGTAGGTGCTGGGTCGCGGCGTGGGTCTGTCGACGCACTCGGACTCCGAGCTGATCACACAGGCGCTGTGCCTCAACCCGCCCGAGGGGGAGACCAACGGGCCCGACTGGCCCGCCAGGATCAACAACCTCATGAGGTAATACTGGCTAGGACCATATCTGTAGAGACTATGTAGGAGGGTGGAGGATGGAGGGCGACGCGTAGCCTACGTGCGGATGTCTATGGGCGTCGGTAGTCTTGAAGATGGCTCCGCCTGCTCCTTTGCCTCCTTATAGTATAAAAAAGACTATCAGTACAGGACTGTGTCCAGGCTCAGTTGCATATTCAATTACCTAATTTCTCTTGATACGACCAGATAGAAATTAGGCGCAGGACCAAGACCCTAACGTGCTCTTTGAGGTACACGGTTGTAACATCGCCCAAGTCTTATCTGCCATTTGACAAAAAAAATACTCTGACAAATTTTTGTACTTTTTTTTTCCATTATTGATACGTATACTCCCTGACAACGTCGTATACCGGTGCGCGAACCAACAATAAGTGAAAATTCTATAAACGTAATATGTATATTATAGAAATAAGTGAATATTGTTCTATAAACGTAATATGTATATTTCAGAAATAAGTGAATATTGTTCTATAAACGTAATATGTATATTTCAGAAATAAGTGAATATTGTTCTATAAACGTAATATGTATATTACAGAAATAAGTCAATATTGTTGTATAAACGTAATATGTATATTACAGAAATAAGTGAATATTGTTCTATAAACGTAATATGTATATTACAGAAATAAGTGAATATTGTTGTATAAACGTAATATGTGGGTATATTACAGAAATAAGTGAACATTGTTCTATTAACGTTATATATATATTACAGAAATAAGTGAATATTGTTCTATAAACGTAATATGTGTATTACAGAAATAAGTGAATATTGTTGTATCAACGTAGTACGTATATTAACAGAAATAAGTGAATATTGTTATATAAACGTAATATGTATATTACAGAAATAAGTGAATATTGTTATATAAACGTAATATGTATATTACAGACTGGCGCCGCTGAGCTACTCGCTAGTGATAATGCTGAAGGACAAGATATACGCCGTGCGCGACCCCTACGGCAATCGGCCGCTGTGCCTCGGCAAGATCCTGCCGCTCGGCTCCTCCTGTGAGTACTAAGTAACATGCCGTTAGCTCCCGGGTTTGAATCTAGGTCATACCAGAATTAGAATCGATGTTTTTCGTGGTGATTGCCGGCCTTTAGAGTAGCAGAATAACACAGGGTATTTCATGTTTGCGCAGTGTTTAAGCGTGTATTGGCAACTTATTTCACAAGATAGTGGAAAGATGAGAAGTTACTTGCCTAGTTGTTATAGAGATGACCGAAGCCAAAATTCGTCGGTACGTAACAAAAAAACCTGGAAATCTTGTTGGATCTGAAAAAATGGGCCACAAATTATTTTATAATCTGTTTTTGTCATAATCCTGACGCACTATGAATTGCATGAAAATCTATGAGTCATCTATCAATTTGGGATTCAACGGCGGGTAACAAATTAAGTAAAAAAAAACTCGATTGCCTTGTCAAAAAGTAATGAAAATGTTGTTGATGATGTTGACAGAACGTGTACGTTATGTCAACATCATCTTAATCCGTACAAGCATTTTGTTTTTTGTCTCGGAAGTATTTTTGTTCCATTGAGACAAAATAACGATACCAAATAACATTCATCAGTAAAATATTTTGTTACATATTAAAAAATACTTTTATTTGTAAAGTAGGTAAACTATTTTCTTCATCTGTACTGTTACTTTGTCTATGATTGTTACTTCGTGTATTAACTAATCTCTTGATATGTAATACTCTTGCAGATGCCTACAAAACGTCCTCATCGCAGCATGCAGCGGGTAACGCATGAACTATCATTATTCACTCATACACACATACTAAGTCATACATGTATATCGTACAATACGACCCGCTCAAAATATCTGTGCACCTTGCGTCTATGACGTCACAAAAAACTAGTATTTTTGCTAACCGTATTAAAGTGTTAAGGCGTCCATGGGGAGTGCGTGGGGAAGCGAAGGACGATCTCATACAGATGTGCACATATATTTTGAGCTAGTTGTACAGTTAACATCAAAAGTGGCTAAATAACTTTAAAACATCTATACAGAATAGAATGCATATTTTTGCTAAGATACTATCAAAACAGCAATGTAACATAATAGGCCTTTTCTTAGCCTCTTTGAAGTTGCCAATAACGTCGCAATTACAACGTGGATTTGACGATTTTTTTTTTATTTAATAGGAGACTTAAATCTGTTAATCCACTTTTAATGCTGACTGTACATATCTTTATCTCAACAATTATTACAATAAAAGTACTTAATCTGAGGAATGTAGCAAATTGTTGAAAATTCAAATATTGTTCAGACCTTCAGTTAAGCAGTTTCATTGTAAAGATCAATGTTAACTTAAGGCGGCCCTAGACGATCAATTAAATTGCGCAATAAACAATAAACTAAATTCAACTGGCATTCAATAACTGCGATTCTTTACTTTCGATCCTAGACGGTCAATAATATTGAAGAATACAATTGATACTCTAGACGCCGGGTGAGACAGAGAAGAAAGGGGGGCAGCGCATCTGTATAGTCTCTATGCAGATGTCTATGGGCGTCGGTAGTCATCAAAATGGCTACAACTGCTCGTTTGCCCCCCTATTCCATAAAAAAAAAAGACATCTAATTCATTTTCACTGTTCGAATGTGATTGATAGAGTGATAAGGAATAATAGTTTGAAGGGAATTATAACACTAGTAAGGAGTATATGTGCCGTGATAACCCTGTGAAGTCTGGCCTGTGGCAATAAGTGTTTTACTTTCGAGGCCTTTTCTGATTTGGTTGGCATGAGCACTGCCATTAGTGCTGCACTGTTCGTATAACGGCTACTGTCATTGCTATGTGGTTTTCGAATGGGGTTGGCATGATTGAATTAAAAAAAAGCATGATCTGGTTATTTCACTATCATAAGGACACGTCACAGCACTTTCTGTTAATAACTGAATAAATCATTTTTATTAGGTTTGTACACGTGTTTCAGAGCAAGGGAAAATACAGATATTATAGCAATATGTCAGTAAAATTAATACATGTCGTTCACCGAATTTACTTCATGTTACATTAGTTATATCTTATTCTCAAGTCTGTACGTGAGTGAATAACATATTATAATTGCGAAATCGTGGCAACATTATTTGGTGTATTTCGTCTCTCCCCGTGCCATATAATAATAATAATAATAGCTTTATTAAATTCCACACAAAACATAGTTTAGTATTATTTGTAACAATTTTACAATTAATAAGTATTAACTTGCATAACAACAATAATTAATTATATATTAAAATTTTAGATACCATTAAAATTATTGAGCATAAAATATCAGTTATGAAAAATTATTAACTTAGAAATTATATGATTATTACTTAAGATATTATTACAATTAAAGTTAAATTTATGATTAAAATTATAGGTTATATTAACATAAATTTTATTTTAACCGTTTTGCGTGGACCCCCTTCGGGTAAAAGCCGTATAGAATCTTTAAATTGGAGACTTTGTTTAAGTGGCTATGGCTGCTGGAAGATAGAAATCCTGTGAGCGAACCTAGAGGCTAAAGCCTAGTAATAGTAGATGTGTGTGTGTTTGAGTGTCCTGAGCGGAGACAAACGCCTCGCCTCTTGTAGTCGAGGCTATCTGACAGGTGTACAGAGATGCATGGATGTAATATAGTAATCACTTGCCAATCACAGCGAGGTGGTGGGATATACAAGTATATTTTATCTGCTATAATATAGAAATGTTTTCAGTTTTGCTGAACGGCTGCGCAAAGAACGGCGTGGACGACAAGCCGGAGGGCTGGGTGGTGTCTTCAGAGTCCTGCGGCTTCCTGTCAATCGGTAACTTTCATTATTCTAAATTAGTTCTGCCTGGCTAGCCACAATACGTGACTCTTTTGTATCAGAGCGACAGGTGCTACCCGAACTAGGAAGGGTTGTGCTCGTTGTTGGTGGAGGTCGTCATTAGATTGAGCCGGACTCTCCTGCAGTAGTCATAGTCACAGTAGCATCTGAGACCCGTAAAAAGGATTCGACTTGTCGCCTTGTGACCCTGTTATCAACAGACCCGGGGTCACCTCGTCCACCTTGGGCGGCTGGGGGCTTCCGTGAGGTTTTAGTGAAGTAGGATGCACTCATCGGGGAGTGCATGCACACGCAGCGCGCGTTACATTACTGTGTCGAGTGATTGTGGACGTGGTATTGACTACTAAAAAAAAATACACTGGTCCAGGTGTCCGATAGTGCGCGAGGCGCTGCTGGGCGCTGTGTGGTATCACAACTTATTCTGTGTAGGGTGACAGGTGTCTATGTTACATTACATTACTCTGTGGTACCAGATGTCTGTACCTATATTACATTACTCTGTGACAGGCGCCCGCTACGTGCGCGAGGTGCTCCCCGGCGAGATCGTGGAGATGTCGCGGCGCGGCGTGCGGACGGTGGCGGTGGTGGAGCGGCCCGCGCACAAGCACCAGGCCTTCTGCATATTCGAGTACGTGTACTTCGCGCGGGCGGACAGCATTTTCGAAGGTATGCGGTATATATATACATACCACTAGCTGGTACTCGCGTGATTACATCATGTTTAAAAAAAAACATGGTGTAATAATGTGCGTGTAGTAACATATCCGTGTGTACGCAGGTCAGATGGTATACAGCGCGCGGTTGCAGTGCGGACGCATGTTGGCGCGCGAGTCGCCCGTCGACGCAGACATCGTCTCGTCCGTGCCCGAGTCCGGGACCGCCGCCGCGCACGGATACGCACGCCAGGTACGAGCAAGCAAATTAGACATACCATTTCAACTATACACGCAATTTACGTGCGATACTGAAAGTAGGTACGCAGGCGCACAGTTAAGTAAACTAAGCGTACATGTCCATTTAGGACATGGATGCACATGTTACTTAACGCTTTACGTACAGTACCTAACACGTGCGTTCGCTCACGATACGTGCGGTACGTCAACTATATAGAAACGCACTCACTTAACTAAGTAGATACGTAAAGTATTAAGTTTACAAGAATATTACTCATTACAATAAAACTACTTTAACAGATTTTATCGCAGTTTATTTAATTATTTAACAAGCCTGACGGTTCAGAAGCTTTACAGGAACCTTGGTCACGGATGGACTGTCATGGCAGATCTCCTTTCGTCACAAGTTAGAAAAACTACCTGAAGATTTATAATTATTTAGTTTTTTCCCGTTAAAGTTATTTTATTGTAAAGATACGTAAGGGTCAATTCACACCAAAAGCGCGGCAATGGGCAGCGAAGCGGAGCGCAGTTTATGTGTCATATGAATTTCAACTTTATAATAATTACTATAATACTTATTATCGCATGAGAAACTCGAACGATACGCACGGATTCCCGGGAAGTCGCTGGAATGCGCGAGAAGTCGCTAGAATGCTCCATAAGTCGCGAGAATTCGATAATAAGTACTATAGTAATGAAAATAAAGTTGAAATTCATATGACACATAAACTGCGCTCAGCTTCGTTTGCCCTTCGCCGCGCTTTTGGTGTGAATTGACCCTAAAGCGTTTTAAAATTATTAGCTCAATTGACGAGCTAGGGTTTTAGTGTAGTCAGTAATGACATAACATCTCTTGTTCACAGTCCGGCATCCCGTTCATGGAGGTCCTGTGCAAGAACAGATACGTGGGTCGCACGTTCATCCAGCCGTCCACGCGGCTGCGGCAACTGGGCGTGGCCAAGAAGTTCGGCGCGCTGTCCGAGAACGTGCGCGGCAAACGCATCGTGCTCATAGACGACTCCATCGTGCGAGGGAACACCATCGGGCCGATCATTAAACTGCTGAGAGACGCCGGCGCCGCTGAGGTGAGTGGGCGGGGCTTAGAGTGAGATAGACATAGGTGTCTCTGTCCCGCGACCATATAACATAGACATACATGATTCAATAGTTCAGGCTCGTAGGTTTCCTAGTTTTTAACGGCGACATCAAGATGGATTAAGAGGAGTGAGAAATATGATACTTTTGAACTATTAACATTAATCCTATGAATTCATTGAAATGAAAAACTTTCTGACACTTTATAATTCTATATACCATATTCTTGATCTGGGGAAGCTCCCCTATCGAGTTTTCTACATTTTAACATACAGTGTATTAAAACACCAAGTCCTAGACTAATAATTTTCTTGTTGTGTCGGTGTATAATTTTTATGCACCTATAGTAGTATCTATATATAGTACAAGTTCGTCCGTGTGTCCAGGTGCACATCCGGATAGCGTCCCCGCCGCTCAAGTACCCGTGCTACATGGGCATCAACATCCCCACGCGCGAGGAGCTCATCGCCAACAAGATGGACTCCTTCAAGCTGGCGGAGCTCGTCGGTCTGTATCCTTATGCTTTACTTACTTAGACATGTAGGTAGTGCCCCTTCCACGCGTGTCGGGCCGGTACGAGCGATGTCAGTTATATATGCTAGCTGCGCCCCGCGGTTTCACCCGCGTAAATTTCGATCCCGTGGAAAATAGATAAATCATCCCATGGGATCCCATAGTAACATTTTTTGTGGGTAAAATCCTAAGATCTTAGGTGTTTATTCAAGTTACTCTCTATGCGTTTGTTAAATTTCATGAAAATCAGTTCAGCAGTTTTTGCGTAACTAGTTACTAATTAAGGAGTAACAAACAAACAAACATACAAACATACAAACTTTCGCATTTATAATATTAGTAGGAATATGTAGCATAAGTAATGAAAACAATAGGCAGTCATATCAAGCCGGAGCGACTCCCTTTCGTGATGAAGACCGGTCCTTTACCTGTGACCGACCAGTCGCTGGAGTGCCCCGTTGCTGGTAGATCCGGGGTACTCCAACTTAGCGGCCGAAGGCTCTCGCAGTGGTTTTTAGTTGGTAGGGGCCCCGTGCCGAGTCCGACACACTCTTCCGGCTCACCCAGAGCCGGTTGGTAGCATTTTCCCTGCGTCAAAAAAAAAAAAGCTAGTAGTATCATCAACAGGCAGGCACGAGACTTGATAGAGGTGAAAACTAAAAACTATCAAGTAACAATGACCTGTATACTTGCAGTTACTAGTTGGCACAGCTCTATATTTTGTGCTACGAAGCAAGATGACACGAACTCATATTTGTTCCTGTCCTAACGCCGCTAAAGAAGTCGTCTTCAAATATACATATGATGAGATAATAGTTATTGATCTCTGAAGATTTAAATTATTATCAAGCCTCTACGTCCTACGACATACAAATATAGGTAGGTCAGTTCAGATTATTCAGTGAATCCAGGACGGAGGATAATATTGCGAAACATAACGACCCCAACCATCCGTATACGATATCTCCCATTTGCAGCAAAGCTCCCCAGTTGATCTCGATGCGAACATGCGCTGCACGGTGCACCTAGTTTGACAAAATGGCTAAGTACATATAGGTAACGTGCACAAAATGTAGAGGCAGCACTTTCGCCGCCCTAGTGATCATTTTAGGAATCAAGTGCTAGCAAAACACTAAGCAAAAGACAGTGACAAGTAAACAAATGTCATATCATACGTACAAACGAAAATTTGCATTCGGTTCACATTTCAGCCACTAGTTAGCGTGGCAGTCTATAAGTTTATTCCCTATTTCATTGCCTATTATTGCAGCATGCATATTGCAGCTCTAAAATATGGGTCACAATCTAAATAAAATATGTCCTCCGCGACGCAAGCGACCCTTATTTAATGCAATAATTGATTGTGACAAACAAAAATAAATTTGTTATCCAGGTGCGGACAGTCTAGAGTACCTAAGCGTAGAGGGTCTAGTGAGCGCCATACACTACAACATGAAGAGCACGCCCAGCGACGGAGTGGGCGGCCACTGCACCGCGTGCCTCACCGGGGAGTACCCCGGCGGCCTGCCCGACGACGTCGACTGGTGAGGTGCTGGCGACCAGGGGAATACCCCCACCACACCGATTTACCGAACCACGTACATTCCTCACACAGACTGTTTTGTCTATGGTCGCCGAGCAGAAAGGATATCGTACAGTGACCTTTATAATATGTCTATATCCATAATTATTGAGCGAGTCGATTTTTACTCGAGAGCTAGAAGGAGAGGTAATAAAAGATTCTTTCTGCTCGGCGACCGGACAATAACACAAAAAAGCATTTTCAAAAGATAAAGAATACAATTTATATTTAAATGGACTTTAATCAGATGTCAATCTCCGTGCAATCGACTTGTATGTAGTAAAAAAAACATGTAAACTCAAGTACAAAGCCGAGTAGTCCATCTGCAGATATTCAAATATATTTTCAAATCTCATCAACAAGCAAGTATCAAATAAATTATATGCCTCGACTCGCACTTGACGAAACGCATAGATGCGTACGAGAGTATGAGAACGGAAAAATACGTAGTTTCTTAATACATGTTCCATGACGATCAAAACCATGTCTATTTCTGTCGTCGTACTGTCTCATTTATGTATAGAGATATAAAAGGAGGGCCAACGTTTAATAAATCATTTCTTCCACGGCTGCGAAAACCATCGATATATCTATCAAAATTGATACCGAGATAGATAAAGAAAATGTGTATCCAACCTAGGGGAAGATTTCTTACCATCAACACATGAAAGTATCTTAGAACTAGCTAGTTCGTTAGCGGATACTACAGTCAACTTGGAAATTCCTCTTGACTGTGAACACATTAACCCTATAAATAACAGGATAGAACAAACACCATCACCAGAAGATTTGCCACTCGATAGCTCCGATATTCATGGTGAAATAAGTACTTACAATTTTCAGCATCAACATTACATGATTCCCAACAGACATATTCTGAAAGTAAAAATGATAAATCTATTGATACCTCAAAAGTATCGAATAGTTTTATAACAAGCATAACGAGCATCACTAGTTTAGACGGATATCAGGGTGATGGTGAAATGTCAAGGCCTGTTAGCAGAAATGCAGATCATAACTTGAGGCCTCGAGAAGATACTATCGAAATGGATTGGCACTAGGAGAGTTGATTCTGATAGATTCAGATGAAACGATATTGGGGTTATACTCAATATGGGTGTCCGGAAAAGCAGCAAATTATTGTTCCAAATATGCACATGATGGCGCTGCTGCGCAAAAGGGAGTGAATATAGCTATGGATAGTGTGAATGTAGCTTAATACATGGAGTAAAGTGTGTTGAGTATAATGTGGCGGGTAAATAAAATTGACGAATTAAAAAATGGTAATTTATTCACAGCGCCTATTGAATGCTTTCTATAGAACAGTTTTCACACACAGTTGGTGCTCCTTCTATATCTCCACTCTTGAACGACACTCACTACTCGTAAATTGGACCAATGTAACGAATGTGCCTTAAAAGATTTATACTAGGTTAAGTAAAAGTCGTGCTGGCTACGACTCCTCCCAATTAGTTTAAGTTTACAAATCTATCTAGTTCCTAAGTGTCGACTTTGAAGCGAAATACTTCATATTATATAGGTGTCTGCGATCTTATAGTCGATCTACTTTCTAATAAAACGTCGACTGCCTCGTGGTCTAGTGGTCAGCGTGTTCAATCACATGAGGTCCCGGGTTGGAATCCCGGGTCGGACCAAAATTTTTTATTGGGAAAGAGGGACTAGTGCACTATACCGGTGTTCCAGACCACCCGTCCAGGCTGCTTATTTCGAAAAGTTTCAAAAAAAAATCAAAACAAAAAATACGTGTCAAATATTTTCTGAAACTATCAAATCATACCAAAAACACCCCTCACCCCCAACCCCCTGTTAGGGGTAGGGGGTGCAAATTTAAAAATTCAAATGGACACCCGTATTTTTTTTTGCAGATTCGGATTTTTTATCTGGGATTATTTTTGCTTTTGTACTAATTCTGTTTTGTTTTTGTCGATTGCAGCGCCATCTATGGCGAATCAAAAAAAATGTTCCAGACAAAATGTTTGTCTTTTTTCATGACGAATCCGAATCTGCAAAAAAAAATACGGGTTTCCATTTGAATTTTTAAAGTTGCACCCCCTACCCCTAACAGGGGGTTGGGGGTGAGGGGTGTTTTTGGTACGATTTGATAGAGTTTCAAAAAATATTTGACACGTATTTTTTTGTTTTGATTTTTTTTTGGAATTTTTCGAAATAATCAGCCTGGACGGGTGGTCTGGAACACCCGGTATATAATATATCCTGCGCAGACGGCCGCCGTAGCCGAAATCGGCTAGGACGACATTATTATATAAAACGTCATTGTTTTGGACATTTATAAAAAACTTAAATATTACAATGTCATATAATCAACTACAATGCCATAAGGTAATGTCAAAACGCAGACGCCTGTATAATATGAATGTACAAAATTTGTTTTATTATAATTATAAATGGTGGAATCAATGTTGATTACTAGTTATAATTTAGTTAAGACTTCTCAAACTAAACAATTGAGAAATTAGTTATTTTTACAGACAAATTCCTATTTAAAAAAATATTGTATAGTATTTTTATTGTTTTATATGTAGGTGTGGACACTCTGTGTTGTAATGTGCTCGAATAGGTTATGGAAGATCTGATCAAATATTACTTAAGGTGCAACTACACGGACATATTGCTCAATATTGCCAAGTATTGAGCAATAGTAATAATAAATCGGGCACAAAATGCTTGCTTTTGCCACGCTAATGATTTTGACCGTATAGCGCCACCTTCTGTAACACAAATTTATACATTCCGATGTTGAAATGTAAGAATTTAAATAAAATAATATAGGATGAAAACCCAAATAAAAAATAAGGATATTAAAAATAAATAAAATAATATAAGGAGTTTTTGTGTTTTTTTTAATACATAAGTACATTAAAATATAGCAGTACTCTTAGGACCTTAAAGACCGTTCGCCGGCGTAACATCGACGTAGATAAAGTAAATCTAGTAGAGTCTAGTTTTTCTAGAAGTTTCTCAACATTTTCAAGTTATATCTAGTGGCCCGAACATATCTTTGAACTAGTCTCAGAGCACCAAGTCGATCACAGAGACAAAATTACAGAAATAAAAATAAAACTAGTTTTTTAATATTGTTATATTTCAAAGGCGATAACAATAAAAAAAAATATTTTTGGGGGAGTGATAATTTATATACTACCTATGCAACCACTGACATTTTTAGCATTGTGGAATCCTGTTATGGAATAAAAAGAATAAACTTACAACAGTTAAGATGATTCGATCATGTAAGAGGTAGTGCCATGCTAGAGGTACCTCTCGCCCACATGATACCGACGCGGTGTCTTGCTGTCTTCTTGGCGTCAGCTGTGTTGTGTTCGCGCGGCGTGTAAGTATCCGGTGGCCCATAGAGGAAGGACGAGGAGGGAGGACAGCACATAGCCTCTATGCGGTTGTCTATGGACGTTGCTTTGCAAAAAATGGCTCTCTGCTCGTTTGCCCCCATACTAGCTTAGTTGAAGAGCGGTCAGTTATTCCACTAAGAGGTACGGAGGTACGCGAGACGCCATTGATGCGTCTTTTCCGCGGTGAGATACAATGTTGAATGAAAAAAATATATAATTGTTTTCCACGTACTGTATTTTACATTGACGATCAGATTTACAATTTGAAACAAAATGTACATTCAACGTAATTTATTTACACATGGCCTAAACTAACACGTAACCTAAACGAAATGTATGAATATGAAAATGTTTTGTACTTCTATATTTATAGACATTTCATCGCTTCATGAGGACCGCTGACTTTGTTTCGTCAGTTCTTCTCAGGACAGGGTTGAGCCTGTCGTAGATGTAATCGTTGACGCTCAAAAAGTATTTTTTTACATTATATTTTAAATGGGAATAATAAAACGAGCGAATAAAAAATAACTCGGCGACTGATGATGAGATACTGTTTTAATAACTCGAGCGGTATGAAAATGAGTAAGCAAATAATAAACTAAACTAACGACGAATATTGGTAAATAATAAAATTTAGAACGAGCTTACAAAAAGTGTTTTGTGATTAATCCATTTCAAATATAAAAAATCTAGTTGAGCGACAAAATTACTAAGAGAGCGACTAAATTACTAAGTGAGCGACTAAATTACTTGTGAGCGACTACAAAGTTCACTCTATGCAATGTTTTTGTGAGCTGCTTTATAACTACTTATTGATTACTAATATTCTATTTATACTTTTAAACAACCCATACTGCCAGATTCGGACAGGAGACAGACTTGTGCGACTGTCCTAAATTTTTCAATAAATATATAATATGCAAATACGTTTTGGATCTAGCAGTTCGTCTCAAACTTACAACACTAGGTAGAGGTACCTCTGGAAGCAAAAATGATACCCATTGGGCAAAAAAGAAAACGAGGCTTTGATTTAAGGAAATGCATATTGCTTTTATGAATACTTCGTTTCATTTAATTATGTATCTATCGTTAAATAATTACATTTCTTAGATGGTAGTTTTTTTATATAGTATAAGGGAGCAAACGAGCATTCGGAGCCATTTTCATGACTACCGACTCCCATAGACATCTGCATACATATAGTTTATACAGATGCGCTGCCCTCCTTTCTCCTCCCACCTCCATGGGCCACCGGCTACTAACACACCGAACGAAAAGTGACAGCACAGCTGCAACTTTACGTCGGTATCGTGTAAGCGAGAGGCACCTCCCCGGTCGTGCCGGCCCAATTCGGCTGCATGGCATGCATGCATGATGCAACGTGGCAGTACCTACCTATTATTTTTTCTTTAAATAGTTATAATTTATAAGAATAAGAAAATACATAAGAAAATTAAAAAAAAATTACTGGTTATGTATTTCATAAAAAGGATTTCATATTTAAAATTTACGATAAAATGCAGCTCAGTATAAATAAATAATTTAGCAAATATTGAAAGAAATGCAGGACGTAATGTTGTCACTCAAACAAATAGGTCGCTCAAATATTATGAAGATTCTCACATTGTATTTTAAGTAGCTCAAATTAATATGTGCAAGTTGCTGTTCTGTACATTTCTCGTCGCTCGCAGTCAGTCGCTCCCTTAGTAATTCTGTACACTAAATTCATTATTTTTGACACTTAAAATTTTAATTTATAATCACTCGTTTAAATACTATCCTATTTTAAATAAAAACAATTTCATTTTACCAATATATAAAAGCAAGAGCACACGTGCTACTTTTAACATCGGCGATCGGCGATTTTGTGATTGCATCGATGCTGCATCACGATTTCGCGACTCTAAGTTCCGTCGCGGTATCGGAATCGCGCGATTTAGCGACCGCTCCGATGCTCGTTAAGTAACACTAGCAGTCGCTTTGCGACTAAATCGCCGCGTTCGGCATTTTTAAGTGTGCCCTGGGGGCGTCTCGTCGCTTCTTTTAGCATATAAAAAGGGAGTAAATCGCCGAACGATGCTAAAATTACCGTGTGTGCTGTTACCCTTATATGTTATACGAAATGAATTGAAAACGTTTTTATTCAAAGTAGAGTTTAAAAAAATACTTTCACAACGTCAACGATTAGATCTACGACCGGTCCATCGCCCTGTCCTGAGGAACAAACTCAGTGGGCCTATTTAGTTGTGTGTGTGGTGGCTTTTAGGGCGACCGCACACGATACTTTTAGACGCGGCGACCGGCGATTTTGTCGCTTTTTAGAAGACGAATGCAGCGACTAGACGCGGGGAGCGCACATTTTGAAACGCCAGCTAATGTATGTCAACTGATGTCAATTGACGCGTGATTCTGATGCCGCGTCCGCATGCTGTCGCACGACTGTCGCCGAGTCGTGCGTCTACATCGATGTAGTCGTAAAATCGCCAGTTGCCGCGTCTACAAGTATCGTGTGCACGCCCTCATCTCCTCGACCTAGTGCTCGTCCTGCAGCGGTTGCTCGCGGCCGACCAGCGCCTCCACGTCTGTCGGCTCCTTCACCGCGGCCTCGGTCATCACCTCGACGTCCTGATCTGTGATGAGCACGTCGTCCTCTATACGTAGGCCCATGCCGCGGAACTCCTTCGGCACCATCTTGTCGTCCGGGTAGATGTAGATGCCTGTGATGATTTATATATTGTTTTATAGTGAGCAACACTAGGCCCTGGTGAGCCGTATAAACTAAAGCAGTCTTTCCCAAAGTGGGCGATAACGCCCCCTTGTGGGCACTAGATGCTCAGAGGGGGGCGGTAAGGGGCCAGAAACGACATAATTGTTTTTGAATATCAAGGTGTAATAACTAATAAGGGGGCGATACGAAGTAACTGATTTTCAAAGTGGGCGTTAGACGAAAAAGTTTGGGAACCTATGAACTAAAGTGATTCGATCCACCTATATTCGCAAGTATCTTTTTAGACGCCTTTTAGGATCACTAAAGGAAGGCCTAGTAAAACTTTTCGACCGATCGATACTAAACTAGAAACTGGGCCACGAAAAAGATTGGGAACCCCTGCTGCTGTTTCCGCTTTCCGCCGCCCGCAGCGCTTGCGTCGCGGTCCCGGGCGCTTAATTGCGAGTTAGTCTAATAGAGAACACGAACCGTTGATGAGGGGCTCATAATTACCTGAGCGCCCATGAAATTCGTAGCGGCGCTTTTGTGTAGTGCTAGTTTGTATAATGTATATACGTCGCGTTACTTTTTGCACTTGTTGTTTGTGAGATTGTTTTCGTTCACGATACCCTAGCCCACTATACAGGGTTATTTTTTGGTCACCGGCCAAATTTTAAAATCGATTTGACATTTCAAATGTCGTCCTTAAAAATATATCGATTGTGGTTCTTATACGAAATGTATTTACTTCAAGGTCAGTGACGTAGGCCTACCGTGAGTCGAGAGTGCACGTGGTGACCAAGAAATATGTTTTACAACATGGGACAAAGTAATTGTATCTAATTATTTTTTTAATATTTTTTATTTCATAAATCGAATGTATTATTGATTCTGAACCAAACC
>LUGF01038195.1:220419-231555 GCA_001625245.1 Calycopis cecrops
TTTAAGGTTAAACTAGGTCTCGCCAAACCTTAGTGGCTAATACCAAGTCTAGTCGATGTCATGCTGGCTACAACTAGATTCAACCAAACCCGGGTGTAGGTAGTAGTAATATGTCACTCACCCGGCTCCACGGTGACAACCATGCCGGACACGACGGGCGTGCGGCGGCGCACGAGCACCGAGTCGTGCACGTCCAGACCGAGGTAGTGCGACACGTGGTGTGGGCACAGGCGGTACGAGCTCTGGGGACCAACAGATATCTTCATATATATATAGCTCTTATACAGTAAATGCACGCATACAAATACGTTGCACGCGTACGTACAGGAGCAGGCAAGCGTATGACTATCGCTACATACTACTTTGAACTCTCTACTCCTCCTGCAGATGCTCTCCGAGCAGCAGGCGCATGTGGTGGAACAGCTGGCCCAGCGCCACACACACACAAACACACACATGCACGCACGCAAGCACGCAAGCACGCACACACACACTCACGCACACACACACACGCACGCACACACGCACACACGCACGCACACACGCACGCACACACTCACCGCCACAAGCTCGTTGTTGTTCAGCTGCTTGGAGAAGATCCCCTCCTCTTGCAGACGCACTCCGAGCAGCTGGCGCATGTAGATGCACAGCTTGTCCAGCGCCGGCCGCCGCTCACCCAGGACCTGGATCAGCTGCTTCTGGAAACACCCACCAACAACAATAAATTTTTACAGCAAACCTTTCATATAACAAACAAGCCAGTAAGAGGTAGTGCTACGATGCATACACGACACCGGCGTAAAGTGACAGTCACGCTGTTGCGTTTCGTTCGGTTGGTAAGTTGCCGGTGGCCCGTGGAGGGCGAGCGCATCTGTATACGGATGTCCATGGGCGCCAATAGTTATATAAAGGACCCCAACCAGACGGTTCGTTTGCCCCCTTATATCATAAAAATAAGATGCGCTAGGGCAGGAAATATTCTGAGTCCGCGTCAACAACATGCTACGTATCAGGCAAGTGACGATAACTAGCTCTTAAGTCTGGTTCGCATTGGTCGAGTGATTTAGTCTAGTAGAGTATCGATTTAGTAGCTAAACTACTCGACTCGACCAAATGTCGTTCGCACCTTGAGCGAGTACAGTTTTCCGGCGATCGAGTGAGCGCGGACGCATGGTGGGGGGTGCTACTCGCCCGAAAAAATAGAGTGAAATCTATCGACTTGACTAAATTACTTGACTAATTACTCGACTAAATTTTTGGTGTTCAGACACGTTTAGCTACTAAATTACTCGCTACTCGACTAAACTACTCGACCAATGGGAACAAGGCTTTAGCGCCGCTACACGACGCTACAACTGTGCTACTAAACACAAGTCAATGTATATATTTAGTAAGAGGTAGTGCCACGCTGCATTCTTGCATGCAGCCGAATTGGGCCGGCACGACCGAGGAAGTACCTCTCGCTTACACGAGACCGGCGTGAAGTGACAGCTATGCTGTCGCGTTTCGTGCGGTGTGTAAGTAGCCGGTGGTCCACGGAGGTGGGAGGAGAAAGGGGGGCAGCGCATCTGTAGTCTATGCAGATGTCTATGGGCGTCGGTAGTCATGAAAATGGCTACAACTGCTCGTTTGCCCTCCTCTACCATAAAAAAAAAATAAATATAGATAGTTTTCAATTTTCACTTTTATTGGCGAAACGGGGCATTATAGCCATTTTGTGGTAACATCGTGCGAGCGAGAGATCCCCACATACTTGGGCTGCAAAGCACCTCTCACTGAAATTACTGTCACCACAATAACGAGTTCTAAATGTTGGTAATGTATGCAGAAAACTATATTTTCACAGTTACTAACTCGTATGTGTGTGTGTAGTAGTGATGTAACGAATATCGTTTTTGAAACATTCGCGAATGCGAATACGAATATCTGCTACCGACATTAGCGAATGTAAATTCGAATATTCAGTTTCCGATCAAATTTGGCGATAATTGTCCATGGTTTGGTGACAAGTCTCTTTTGAACGAAGCGCGTTCCACTGATAATATGATTACAAGGTGAAGTTACTTTTCCTTACAATAAATATAAAAAACCGACCAAGTGCGACACGGACTCGCACGCCGAGGATTCCATACCAATGAAAGGTCATTGAGTTATATGTACTACGTACTAGAGAAGAAATCTCAACTAGATGTTGTGTCATACGTTGTAGAGTGCGTGCTCTCAACTTCATTTAGTTCGGGCCCAGCGCTTGTCTAAATGTGACGTCTTAGAGTACAATTTATATTTCATAAAATGCCTTCGTGTGTATTGAGATATTGTTCCAATAACTCAAGAAACATTAGTAAAAATCAAGGAGTGACCTTTAATCAGTAAGTTAAACACATTTATCTTAAAAATACGCTTAATTTAATTATTTTTAACAATTTACTGCAACGTTTGAGGCGTTGTCAAATGTTTATACGAATTTCAAAGAGTAAGAACATTTGTCTGCGCAGAGTGGACAGATGACGAGTATAAATTTTATTGTTAAAGGTTATTACGTATTATTGTGTAATTAATTTTTATATTATTAAATTTATAAGTAGTTTAATATTCAAGAATTTATAAAGTAATTACTTACTTTAAGATATTTAAATGTATTAAAATTAATATTTATTGTTATTATCATATGGATGTAAAGGTTTCCTGGGAGGTGTCATGAAACTAAAGAAGCGTGGATCAAATTTGTTCAGGAGAATCGTAGCGAAGAAATGTGGTTACCATCAAATTATTCACGCATATGTTCCGTACATTTCAAAGAAAACGACAAATAAACCACAAAGACAGGAAGAGTGTTCTTAAAGAAATCTGCAGTACCTACCATACGATAACGTAATTATATTATTGCTGTTTTTTTTACTATATGGTAGGTTTTTAAAAAACAATAACGCTAGATTTTTATTTTATTCCATAAGGAGAGAAACGAGCCGTCGAAGAGCCATAACTATCAACGCTCATAAACATCTACACAACCAAGGCTATGTAGATAGGTTGCCCTGCTTCACTTCCTTTAACATCAAATCAGGTCAATCGGGTCCTCGATGTGATATTTAGTATGGAGATATTTGAAGGACTGAAGAGTGCCATAGGCTCATTTTTATGGCGATAACCTTTCACGGGAAAACACATTTCCATCAAATTTAAATAAACGCTATAGAGGGCTCTATTATAGGCGCAAAAGAGTATGACGTATGTCTTTAGTAATCAAATGAAATTGCTACTGTCAAATGTTTGACAGAAACGTTCTAAACAAGAGTCATAATATTGTGTTAATATTATATTTATTGTTCTTATTATTATAAATAAGAAAATGTGTAAATGTGAAAAACCACGCTAGCGAAGCTGCGGCTAACAACTAATAAAATATAATTTAAATATTAAACTTAATTTTAAGATATATTTTCTTTACCCCATATGTATACTTTTTTATTTTGTTGTTTTTGTGTAAACAATATTACACTTGATACACGTCATATATTTTTTAAATATACCTACGACCTTAGATTATGTATACTACCGTTAGATTGGCGATGCAACTTTAAAGGCGAGACCAAAAAGCAAATAACAATATACCCACGACATAAAGTATTTTTTGAATACTTACTTTTTTAATTTAATTTTAAATGCGAAAAAAAATAGAGCTGGACAGAATATTTTTATACACTTGGCTATAATTTAAATATACTCAACAGTAATTGTAGTTTTGTAGGTACAAAAGGTACTGAGTCACTTCTGCGATGTTAATCTATAGAATGTCATCTCATTGTCATCTGAATGTCATCGACACATTTTTGGCTTGGTATAGCTTCTCTATACGTAGTAATAATAACTCAATGTGAAAGGTATACGACATTAATTTTTTACCAGACAATAAAATAACTTGGTTTATCATAGCGTTTGTATGGCAAAGATGTATTTGCGTTTTTTGAAAATGTATTATTTATCATAAACTAATAATGATATCTCGCTCAAACCAAGTTTCGTTAGAACTTTTCATTGAGATCTAGAGCATATTGTTTTTTAGATTTCTCACCCTTTTATTTTAAAAGTTAGATGGAAAAAATGACTGACATAACGGACGGACAGACAGACTTGACGAATCTATAAGGGTTCCGTTTTTTGCCATCTGGCTACGGAACCCTAAAAATAAGAATGAAATGTATTTCATTAACCTACTATTAATCTTCAAATTATTTTTTTTCTTCTGATATTTACATTCGCAAAATATTCGCAAGAATATTGCGAAGAATATGCAAAAATATGTGAATATTCGTTAGTGTGTAGTTATTTTCATACATGTAATAACATAATGTAGCGTTCAGTTGGCGCTATACCTCAGTGTGCGAGTCCGATTCGCACTTGGCCGGTTAATTATTTATAGCCAATTTTGATCGCCGTGATTGAATGACTAATGTTAAAAAATTGGTTGTGGTCCGACGTTAAAAGAAGGTTGGACAGATTGTTGCCTAGAAACGAATGAAGTAGGTATTCAAATTGTGACAATATAGGTACATATGTTTGCGCGTGTAAAGGGTTACTAGACATAAGAAAAATTACCCCATTTTTTAAATAACTTGAATAAATATTTTTGAGGATCTGTTTTTGTATGAAGAGAGTTACGAATGTGGAGGAAGGAAGAATATGTAGGGATCGTGACAGGTGGTGTATGTGCGAGCATGCGTGAATGCGCGTGCGTACGTGCGTGCGTGCGTGCTTGCGTACGTACGTGCGTGCGTGCTTGCGTACGTACGTGCGTGTTTGCTTACGTAAGTACATGCGTATGTATGTGCGCGTGTGCGTGCGTGCGCGGGATCCAGGTGGGGGTTTACTGAGTTTGCAGCTCCGGGCCCCATAGGGCATAAGGGCGTTAAGATCATTCCTAAACTCATAAAAGGGCCCCCTTCTCAAATCCAAGATTTCCAAGCCCCAGGCCCTGCCAGAGCCTAATCCGACGCTGTGCGTGTGTGTATTAAGTGTGGTACACACATACCTGCACATTGAGCACCACCTCGTACAGTATCCGGTGGTGCTTGGAGAACTTGCCGCTGACCGGCCACGTGCGCGATATGTCCGAGTTGTACAACCACCACTGGCAGCCTGCGCCAGAGAGTGGGGTCACAACAGGGGGGAAAGAGGGCAAAAGCCAACTGTCTGGTCCTTAGCCCCCAGTAAGGATCGGTCCTCCTGTCCTGTACTTTAATAGTCCCATCCGCTACTTTATTCTTTGGCACCCAAAAGAGAGAGCCCGAAGAATTTGCTGCTGACCCTAATAATTAAGCTCAACAAGTGATCTCGTTTAAGGGTGAACTCCCGCGACTCCAAGTTGGCGAATGCTGAAATTTGTAGCTATAATAAAACATTGTTCTTTTGTTAACATACCTTCCAAACAGCGGGTCCTGTTTGAAAGCGATGTTAACATTACAGAACATCGTACGAGGGGGGACCCAAAAAAATTCACTCATCGGGATGTTCTTTAAGCCTTTCGGCGATTTTCGTTACACCTCCTCCACAGTGGCAAAACGCGTTCCTTTAATGTTCCTTTTGAGTCTAGGGAACAAGCAGAATTCACAGGGGGCATAGTCACTTTGGATAAATATTATTAAGGGTCCTCTTCTAGCTGATTTTGTAGCTCAAACATGCCTGAAGTCGACGCTTTCTTTGCTTATTGTGAGAAGGCGCGGGACGAATTTAACTGCAACCCTCCTCATGTGCTAATCTTCCGATAAAATTCTCTGAATTGAACTCCCTGACATTCCCTACATCTCACAGAGCCGATGGAACGTTTCCGCGATGGTCTCCACGACCAAGGGCATTAATTTTGTCGACGTTTTCATCACTTCTTGACGTTGGGCGGCGACCTGAGTAAAGTTGGTCTTCAATAGACAATGCTCAATTTTTAAAACGTCGAAACCAACTGCAAACTCTTGTTTTACGTAAGGCTGTCTCTCAATTAAAGCAATCATAAGAACTACAACAATTTCCGCGGCCGATTTCCCCAACATTGATCATATCTGCGCGTTGTTCTCGAAAATCTTCCGCTACGTTTTCGCCGGAATGTAAAAATTTTTTTACTAAAATATCACATATTCACATGCACAAAGTGACACAACTTTGCACACTGACGCAGGTGGAGTGACACTAACGGACATATGGGTCAAACAATAGGTTCCCTCCGTACCCACCACAGCGTAATTCCCGAAACTCTTGGGCCCCCCTCGTACAGCTACCACCAGAGGCCGCAAGCAGCAAGTTCTCCTCTGCTGCGTAGTCTGTTGCTGGCTCACCTAACTGTAACTACGATACTGTTGCAGGACTTACGAGTGCTGTAGAATAAACAATGTAACTTGTAAGCCAGTGTTGTGATTTGCCGTTGCCAACTGGCAGAGCCGTTTTCACAACTACCGGCTCCCATAGACATCCCACATACATCTTACGGATCTCTAGCGTCATTTAAAATTCCGGATTTTCGGCAACGAAATATGCAACTTTTCTTATTAGGGCTTAGTGATGCGACTCGAGTCATGTTTTTACTCGAGTCACTCGAGTCAGTTTGTCAAACTCGTACTCGAGTGAAAAAAAATCTTACTCGAGTTCACTCAAGTTCACTCGAGTGAAATCGTCGCGCCGAGTACACGCGGGTCGCCGAGTACACGCGGGTCGCCGAGTACACTCGAGTCACCGAGTGAACTCGTTACGCGAGTGACTTTTTACTCGAGTATAACTCGAGTGAGGGAACAATCTTACTCGAGTGACTCGAGTCGCAAATTCCTACTCGAGTCGCATCACTATTAGGGCTACATTTATGGAGGTTAGAAGGAGAATCTATGACAGAAAATAGGAAAAAATGTCCAACTGTATACTATAAATAACGATTCAAAAACCTGGTGTGGTGGAGTGTATGATTTGAATGTAGTAATTGCAAATAAATTGAAGTATGCCGAGTTAAAAATTTAATGTTATTGCCGTAAATTAAAAAGTTACTGTTATTGCCGTTAATAAAAAATTTTATGTTTTAAAATTATTGAAAATTTCAACAATTTGCGTAGTTGAAAATATTGTAGTAAAATAAACTTACCCTATTGCTAATGTGGCGCCACATTAATTTAATGAATTTCGATGGACACTTTTTCGTATGAACTCAATGATTCTCCTTCCTACCTCTACCCTCCATAGTAACATTATGTTTCGTTCCCCTTAGGCATTAACTGCAGTTTCGTCAGCGCACCTGCGTCCACCTGCAACATCTCCCCGTCCTTCAGCAGCTGATCGTTCAACACGTAGTGTAAGTGCGTCGCGCGCGGGCCGCCCGCCACCACCGGCGGGAAGGCCATTTGCTTGGCCCCGCCCACGCACGCCGTGTACTCCAGCACCGAGGTTATGTAGTGCTCCGACACGCCTGACAAATAGAACAAGCATGACAATGACAAGCATATGCAAGACTGAGACAAGATGCGGCCTTTTTATAAATAAAAATCGGCCAAGTGCGAGTCGGATTCGCACACCGAGGGTTTCGTATCAACGAAAGGTAGGTCTCTGTGACATTTTTTTTCGCCTTCATACATTTATTCGCCTATAACGCCTTCAACAGTCACCCGCGCGCGATACGGGTGGGAGTCTAGTGATGCGACTCGAGTAGGAATTTGCGACTCGAGTCACTCGAGTAAGATTGTTCCCTCACTCGAGTTATAGTCGAGTAAAAAAGTCACTCGAGTTATACTCGAGTAAAAAAGTCACTCGAGTTATACTCGAGTAAAAATATCACTCGAGTGACGAGTTCACTCGGCGATTCGAGTGAACTCGGTCACCTCGGTGCGCCGAGTTCAATCTGTGACTCGAGTGCAAGTTCACTCGAGTACGAGTTTTGACAAACTGACTCGAGTGACTCGTGTAAAAACATGACTCGGGTCGCATCACTAGGAGGCACTGAATTTCTTCGGCGTGGCTCCGTATCTCAGGAGACTGTTGTCGGCGTATCTCTCCGACGAGAACCGGTCGGGGCCCGTGGAGAGGCGGCCAGTGAGGCGTCAACAGCTGATCGCGTTTCGGACCACTCTAATTGTAACTGTTTTGTATCTTCACTTTAAACAGCTTTTTATGAAATGATTGGATTAACATACTTATGTACTCATACATCAACTGTTTTATGGTCAATAATTTAATCAAATAATTTATATCAATAAATAACTGTAAGTTGCAATAAAATGGACTTTTCTAAAGGGTTAAGGTATTAAAATATTTGAAATCGACTTCTTCAAGGTCGCGGTCGCGCTCCAAAGTCAGAGGTAAACTGTCTCTCGCACCGAGTTATGTTTATTGGGTATAGGATAAATATATTTTATTTATTTTATATCATAAATCGATTGTATTATCGATTCTGAACCATAGGTGAAAAATTGGCCGGTATTTAATAAATAAGCCTGTATAACGTATAATAATATAAAAACATACAGTTTTTATATAAGTGTAACCACGGGGCACAGCTAGTTAATAATAACATAGCTAAACGGTGTTTCCTGCGGAAAGTGATATCAGTGATAGCCTGTGCTAGTGCGTGCATGCGTGCATGCGTGCGTGCGTGCGTGCGTGCGTGCGTGTGTGTCGAGAGCATTGTCATTTAGCATATTCGTTCATAAAATTCCAACATACCTACCAGGTATGGTGGCGGCCATGGCCGCGTTGATCGACTGCGCGCCGATGTGGCACGTCTCCCGCATCAGCTTCACCTCGGTGGGGGACTTCACCACTCGCATCTGGTGGAGCGTGAGCAGCGGCTCCTCCAGCCCCACGTGCGGCTGCGACAGGCAGCTGGAGACGACGGCGCGCACGTCGTCGCTCACGGTGTAGTCGCACTGGTACCAGATCACCGCGCTCTTCAAGTGAGCCGTCACACTGCAGGGAAGTTTGTAGAAGATGGATGTCTAGATACAGGTTATATGTAGAGGTTGTGTTACCAGAGTACAATATACAGTAGTTTATCTTCGTACAAATGAGCGGTTTTCAATGTGTGCGTGAACACCGGCCGCCGCCCTGTGTCCGCACAGCACACATGGACATAATCCTAATAAACTCAAAAATTTTATGCCCCGTTTATTTATATAGCGCAGTTGATATATAATAAATATTATGGCGTCAAAAAAATGCAAAAAATATTGTAGTGTTAGTTAGTCGGGTGCGTCTAACGACTTTTTTATTATAGTATAAGAGAGCAAACGAGCAGTCGGAGCTAGTTCACTGTTGTTACTGATCTTTATAAGAATAATAACAGGAATATTGTTTTCTTATATGCCATAGTTTTGTACAAATGTACAGTCCCTATGTGTGCAAATTAAACAGATGCGTTGCCCCCCGTCCTCTTCCCGCGAGACAGCACAGTTGTGTTGTCGCGTTTCGTGCGGTGTATAAGTAGCCGGTGGTCTGATCACTTTACGCCGGTATCGTGTAAGCAAGAGGTCACGCCGGCACTACCCCTTACGAAAAGGAAATCTTTGTGAATTGTGACTAACGCGTCTATTAACCTCAAAAATCTACCTTTGCATGAATGGGTTAAATTCTTCTATCGGCCTGGCCTCGTTGACAGCGAACAGCCGCGCAGCCACCGCGCAGCCGGTCCTTGGGCCCTCCCACATCTCGGCGTGCCTGTTCTTCTCGTTTACAAACAGTATTGACTGCAATATTATGTTCATAACATTAAATTAACTATACAAGATCGATAAAAGCGAGAGGCATTAAATTAAAAACCACATATACTATAAGTGCCTACAATTTATATGAAATTAAAAAAACAGTTTACGACAAGTTTACGAAAATACTTTTTTCAAACAAGTTTCGCAAAAATGTAATCATGCTTTGTACCGGCTTGTACAGCGTACGGCAACCTCGTACGAGGTGAACGACCCCGGCCGGCCCATACTCGCTATCAGCTGGCGAATAGTGTGTACGAAGTGAGAAAAAAACTTTAAAAAATTTCCTAAACTTTAAAAAAAAAACACCCGTCCCTCTGAATCAGCAGATGGCGGCGTGGATTCGGACGACCGGCGTGGTGTGCTACGTTGGAGCATTTGGACCAGGGGTTAGGATGGGAACCTGACCCCATTACACGGTTCCAACGTGGAGTTAGGGACTGTTAAAAGGCAGCCGGACAGTCCCTAAGGAGGAGGAGTCTGGCCTTTTCACAGAGGCCAGCTTGTCGCTGGAGGCGCCCTGTTGCTTTCAGATCCGGGACCCTCCAATCATAGTGGCTGAAGGCTGGGGTTTAGTCCGTAGGGGCAACCCAGTTGTCGAGCCCGGTTGAGCCACCCGGGCTTCTGGGTAGCGTGCGTAAAGGCATTCCCCTGCGTTACCAAAAAAAAAAAGGGGGAAAAATGGCAGAGAGCTACAATAGACAGAGTGCAAGGACCCGGCTCATATAGGGTGAGAATGGAAGATGGAGGAGAGCTACACCGAAGACACGCGGATGAGATCTTGGCGCGTACTTTTTTTTTTTATGGTATAGGAGGGCAAACGAGCAGCCGGAGCCATTTTCATGACTACCGACGCCCACGAACATCCGCATAGATGCGCTGCCCTCCTTTCTCCCCCCACCCCCATGGGCCACCGGCTACTTACACACCGCACGAAACGCGACAGCACAGCTGTCACTTTACGCCGGTCTCGTATAAGCGAGAGGTACCTCCCCAGTCGTGCCGGCCCAATTCGACTGCATGCAAGCATGCAGTGTGGCACTACCTCTTACCAAATGTACTGGCGTACTGGGACTAGTACTGTTGTAAATCTAGAGCCTGAGCCAGAATCCGATTATGGCAAGTGGAACCAGATCTGGATTACTTCACCAGAGACCGATTGAAATACTACCGGAGTTATGGCCTGAAATTATTGCCATCCCTAATTGGGTTATTGAAAAAAAAAATTACCGATTTTTTAATTATAATTTAAAACTTTATTATAAATAATTGTGATACTTAATGAAAAAAATTTTAAAACATTATATTTTTTAATAACAATAAGTGATTAAAAGTTGATAAGATTTAAGAAATAATCACGAGATTCTAAACGTGCCGTGATTGGTTGCTCGTTTGTGACGTCATAATGTTAAATGTT
>LUGF01038195.1:232129-250202 GCA_001625245.1 Calycopis cecrops
AATTATTGTTCCCGAAATAAAATGTATTTATTAAGTAACACCCGTTTGCTTTCTTGTAAATTAGAATTTTTCAAAATAAATAGCAATCTTACGTAGTTCATGTAGAATTAAAGTCTCTCGATAATGGTAATTGCACGGCCTTGGAAAATATCACTATACTCAATTGCACATCTTCGCCTATTAGTGGAGTTCCTGGGGGTTTTTATCTCGGACTAGAGTTACAGTGAATGAATTAATATGATCGATGTGGGATATTGTTTTTTTTACTATAAATTGCAATGTTTACCCATTATTTTTTTGTGCTTTTCATTTTTTTTTTTGTTTTTTTTTTAACAAATTATTATTTAAAAATATAACGTTTGACCATATATTTTCACTTAAAACAGTATTTTTTTTAATTATATGTTAAATCTTACCCCAGTAGACATATAGGAACATTTTTCAAAGATACCTGTGTATGAAAATAGCAGTAGGGATCTCGAACAGGCAGAAAAACGTGGAGGGGAGAGCGGAGCGGCAGCTGCTATATACAATGGAATTTCTCGGCTAGTTTAATAATTTTATGTAAATGAAATGTACTTTATTGTGTACATTTAAAAAAATAAGGTAATTACTTACGACTAACGAAAAGCAAAAAAAAAATACTACAGAATCTGTTTATTTAAATATATTATATTGTTGTCTACATCTACTTCATCTATCTGTAGTCTGGTGAAGTATTGTAACAACTATTTCCGCTGCACTGTAAACATGCTACACTGTAGTATAAACCACTTTTTCGGCATCCAGAACCAGAAGCTTTTTGTAGGCTGCTTTGAATTGACGGGCTGTGGGATTGTTGTTGCATCCGCCATGAGATCTAATATTCCCAAATAGCATCTCGAGGTGATCTTGGCTTATTTTGTACATAGGCAGGCAATTTATCGAATTTTTTATCGAATAAGTCGCATCTCTTATGGCCGGTTTCTGAGGTTGTCAGTTAAACTCTCGTTATCTATCGATTCGATAAAGTCATCGGTAGGTTAAACTTCAGTTAACTGTCGCTGGGTTTCTGAGTACTTATTTGACATTTCGATAGCTATCGAACCATTAGGCATTTCTTTTTATTGCCACTAGATGGGTCTTTTTGTACTTTCAAGAATAAAGATGATTTTATTAATGTAATCCTTAATTAATAGTCGTGTGCTTAGTACTTATATGTCAAAAACATTTTTTAGAAGTTATACAAATAATTTGAGCAAAGTTTTAATAAAAAAATAACTATATGTGGGCGTATGGGGACCAAGTCTTTGTCAATTCTTTATAAAGAAATCGAAAAATGAAGTTGTCAATTTATTAAATTTAAACATTTCGTTTCCATGGATTGTTTATAGCTCATGATCGCTTGACTGCCAAGTGCTCGTCATTTATATAAGAGCTGAAAGTTTTTTTTCACATGATCCCAACATAAGTAAGAACGAGTAACAGTTATGGAGTTTGAATCGTAGTTACTTTAGCAGATAATAGGTCTAAAATAGTATAACAAATTCGTTCAAGCATAAAGCTTAGTTTTCTCATATTTATTTGGAACAATTACCAATTGCTTGACAGCAAGTCCAGTTATAACGCTATGCCAAACACCCCTGAACTTAAAAAAATATGATCATAGATTCCGAAGAAACTATGATAAAATGAATTTGAGACGGTATTTAGCAAACTTCACTCTGCTGTTACTCTCTCTGTTTCTCAGTTACTCTCTCTGTTGTACACTATTATCTGCCAAAGTACCCGCGATCTAAACTTTATAATTGCTGATTGTTCTTGCCTGTGTTGAGGACAGGTTGGGGTTCCGCAGATAAATTTTCAGCTTTTTTAAAAGGACAAGTGCCTGGCGCTCAAGGGCTCTTATATTATATTGTTTGTGTTGACGGCTGTTCTCGTATACCTTATTTTAAATATTTAATCCATAAGCATGTCCAATGCATTACTCCTGTCTTAAGTTTCTTCGTATAATATGTTAGAAATGAAATCCCGCACTTCCAAATCTGACTCTTATGAGCTGCTCGTATTCATTGCGGTATATTTTGTTTTGTAGACGGAAAATATACATGTTATAAAATGTTTGATTTCAATCAATACTATTTCTTCTATATTAGATTATTCTATATTAATACTTCAAAAATGTTGTGGACTTGTTATATTACGTTAGCCTAGCCTCGTGCCAAGTACCACCAGAACTTGTGTTACGGGTAATAGATAACGGAAATGTATTTAATATGTTTTATAAATTTAAGAAATTTTAATATATTTTGGATTTTTAATATAAAAAAACACATACTTAATACATAAAAAAAAATCCATGACCTAGGCGGGATTCGAACCCGCGACCTTTTGCGCAACATGCTCCGCTTATCCGAGCTCCGTACCACTGCGCCAGCCGAGCGACTGTCAAAAAGTGACTATCTATTTTGACGACTAAAACGTCAGTTAACGTTATCGAATAGATAAACTGCCAAAATTGGTCATTTAAGTTAAGCCGACTTTAAACTGTCAATAGAGTACTCAGAAACCCATTTTTAGAAGTTATCGAACCGTTAAAGTTAACGGACAGTTAAACTCCCGTCAAAAGTACTCAGAAACCGGCCATTATTCGTTGCCAAGGACTTCCCAAAAACAAAGCCCAAACCATGCGATGCGTCTACTCGTGAAAGTATCGTCTCTATACAATACTATACAAAACTACGCGCTATCTATGGCGTTGCGTGGATTGCTTGCGTACTTTACAGACAATGTATATTTTTTCTATTTGTTTGCAATATTGTTGTTTTGATCGGTAATTACGTAATATAAAATACATTTTTCGAAAAAAAAAATATCTTAGGCTAAGTTTTTCGACTTACCTATGAAAAAAAAGCCTCCTTGCTTAATATTTGATGTCTGGCTTTGATTTGTACAAATAATAATAGCGCAACACGGCATTTTAAACAAATTTTACGCAGCTCTTGTCACAATCACATTGCAAGAGCGACTAAAGGCACGACATTCGTGTTTCGTGGCAAGTATGATTATCTAATCATACTTGCGGCGCGCCGGCTCCGCCCACATTTCCTTTCCAACCTTATTTATCTATTCCGTGGTTGTATGTAATAATGAATAGGAATTGACATTGTGACGTCACATACGCTCGAGTATCGTTCGAGAATTGTCGGCGTGTTTTCGTACTGTATTAAAAAATATATTTTTAATTAAAAATAACTTTTTAATTATAACGAATATAAAAAAAATAAAAATAGTTTTGTTATATAACTAATATATGATCTTTCCATTAACGGCGAAAAAAAAAATAATTCAATAACCCAATTCTGATGATTTCTAATTTTGTTTGTCTTCACTTCTATGTGTATGGGGGAATGATATGTTGTGTATTTGTGTTGACTTTAATTAATAATATTATTTAGAGAGTACTTAAATAATAAAGGAGTTATGCTTTATACTGCAAACTGATTGTATCATTTAGTTAGTTATATAGGAATTAGTCCTCGGTAACATTTAGGCAATAATTTATTAATATATAAAATGCTGCAGTTTGTATTGGCTCCACTTCAAATAAACTATTGTGCGGCAAAATAATGGCTTGAAAATTCGACCAAATAACACATTACCATGAGCACATATTTTCCCTTAATGACATGACAGCGTCTAATGAGTCCACTAGTAAACAAGATACAGGTTCTTTTATTATTATTGATATAAAATTCAAAAGTTTCGAAAATGACTGAAAAATCACCTTGAATATAAAAAGAATTGATACTTTTCCTTTCAATATCAATTTTTCTTTTATTAAAATTTGCTTTGACGCTATAAGAAAATTTTGGCAGTGTTGAATAAGGCAAACTGAAAGTACTTTTGGAATCTTCGCATTATGACTCATTTTTAGTAATTGAAAGTATCAAGCTTGAAAAAAGTGGAATTTCAACCTCTCTTGAAAGATTGATAAAGAAAGTAGCTGATAATTATATATTTATGTACAAGAGGTTTGTTTGGTTACCGTATAATCATTTTTGTCTTCATATTTCACCATCACTAGTACTGCCCCAGGCTCCAAGCAGCCTGTGAGGTAGTAGAAGTTGGAGTTTTGTCTGAAGACATACGGAATGGTGTAGCACAGGTACTGTTTACAAGCTGCAGGGATAATGATCTGGAATATTCATATTTTACTATGTTAGCTGTATTTTGTTGTCATGAATCATCATTGTACTTATGTAATAAAAATCTTTGGTGTATCATTTCCTAAATTTTTTAAAAAGTACTAAGCATATTTCTTTTACCTACCTAATCATCCTCAACCGAATGTTGCGTGTTTATGGGTGGCAGGTAACTAATCTTCTAGTTTGCATCTCACTCTAAAAAGAAAAACAAAAGAAAGACCAAAACTTACTATATGTGCCTGTAACAAGTCGTTTTGGTACAAAGCATATATTCCCAGGTAATGTGATAAGTCTATCAATATTATTATAATTATACACTATTAGTTCCTAGTAAATCCACAACTATGCAGTTTAAACAAACTTTCTTACCACATGAAACAGTACAGTTGGTCCAGCTGGTTTTCTCTCGGTATTGCGATCTAATACATCTAAGAAATCTCCACAACAAATAATAATAATCCTAATCCTGCGTTTATGGGTGGCGCCTAATCTTGTGTTTATGGGTGGTGGTAATCACTAATCTGCTAGTTTGCATCTCAAATCTAAAATGAAAAACAAAAGAAAGACTAAACCTTACTATATGTGTCTTGTGGATATGTTTTTTGTCAGAAGATAATTTGTCAACCAGCAAGTCCCGTCTTTCTTTGTACTCTCGTTGGGAGATACCACACGTGAGGTGCCCTTCAGATATTAAATGGGGATGCGTGTGGCAGGTCGGCTGACCGAATGTGCCTTTAGGAATTGATTGTGATAAAATTTTATTTGCGTCCGGAATTTTTATATTGCTCATACATCTCAATTTACCCTGCCTCAAAAATTTTGTTAATATACGAGTTCCTGAAAAATTATAAAATGCGTTTGTTTATACTTATTACCAAAGTAAGCATTAAATGTGGGAAGAAAAATATTTTAATTCTCACCAAGACGTAATGGGATTCCAATATTGTGCATTGCTTGATTAATATTTTATTTTTTAAATTTTTTTTAATATTCATACCTAATTGTGTCTACATACAGAAATAAATTAAATTTTTAAAAATATCATAACACAGCCAAATGATCACCTCTTTATAATTTTGACGTTTAGTATAATCATAAACTGTCCTGTGGGTATAATTTTTTTAATTCATAATTAGGTATAATTTTTTGAAAGAAAAATATGTAACTAATTATTTCATAATAAACAAATAAAATTAAAAATAGTAAAACAACCAAATGATCTATTTTTTTCTTAGAATTTTGACGTTTACAGATCACAGATAAAAATTATATCTATGTTTTTTTATGGTATCAAGATCTTTTCACAAAAAGATATTAGGGGTAAGGCCGCCAAAATGTACCTATTTTGATGAAAAACTACCTTCCTTCGTCCTTCCACTTTTTTATATTATGTATTAAAGTAAAAATACTTTATAAATTTTGGATTGGATACCGTGAAACCGTACAACTTTGCCCATGGTTGACAACTTTGTCCAACACGAAACTAAACTAAAACTACCGACAGAATTTTTATTTTAATAAATGACGACTTTGTGTCGAGCCTAGGGAAAAGAAGAATATCTGTTTGGTTGTGTTGATAAATATATTCACAGCTAATAATGGGGTCCATTACCAATGGAGTCGGCAAAGCTGGCATCCCCTCTGTCAAAGTACATTGGCTATATGGTCGTAAATAGAGTAAGCGCCACCGCTCAAGTCCGTTAGCCTGGGCCCGGGTGCTGTGGTTTCGAAATATAATGTTGGTAGAAGTTGGATATCGAAACACCCCATTAAGTAGGTATGTTGGGAAGCTTTGTATAATTAAAATATTAAAGACATGTATATAATCAAAGTATTAAAGATTGCCTTCGCTGAGGTTTTAGCGCCACCTTGTATCGTATCAGCGTAAACTTACTAGCATCTAGTACTCAATTGTGTTATAGATGGCGCTTCGGCTAAAATCTAAAAATGGTATTTTAGTAAAAAATTTAAGAATTATAAATTAGCTTCAAAATAAATATAATACGTCTAATAATGCTAACAGACTAGCTGTTACGTAATTCATCTTAAAAAAAACAATTGCACGTTTGTACTGTGAGACATGCGCAATGCATTTACATATTTATTTATATAATAATCAAAAATATAAAAACTAATTCTATTACAGTTCCCTGCAAAACTGTTTGCGTACTTTGCATGCAGATACGAGTAGGTGCCTCCATATAATTGTATATTATATTATGTTACTAACTCTATATCTATTTATTTATATCAACCTTGTATAAAGCCTTTCTTTTTCCTTACGCAGGGGACTACGTTTACATAGTGAACTTAGGATCCCGGGTGGTCCCTACACCTATGTCGGACTCTACACTTAGTGTGATACCGACTAAAACCCGGATCTGCAAGCAACAGGATCACTCCAACGATGGCTGGTCTTGGCTAAGAGGCCAGACCTCTCCTCCTTGAGGACTGTGCGGCTGCCTTTGAACAGCCCCTACTACGACGTGGAACCGTGTAATGGGGTCAGGTTCCCATCCTGATCCCTGGCCCCAGTATTCTAAAGGAGTACGCCACGAATGTCCAAATCAGATATGCCAATCGTTGCAATCCTCGCAGCCTTCTGCTGATTCAGAGGGACGGGTGGAGGACCTAGAGTCGAGCTGCTCTTGGTCCGGCCTCTCCGCCTAAGCCTGTCCGGTATGGGTAGCCCTGTTAGGCATAGCCTTGAGGATCACAGAGACACGCAGGCGCCCCCATCAGGTAGACTCGATGCATAGTGCCATCGAAAAAGAAAAAAGACACTTAGAAACATGCTCTATAACATGTATGAAAAGATTTCATGCAACAAGCGCGATTGAAAAGGCAACAAGAATGCTACTGCATACAAAGACAGATATCGTAAAAAGATATGCTAGACGTAAAATAGTTAGCTTCAAATATGACAAAAAATAAGACTGTAGCACAGAATGGAAAGATTGTAAGTTGGATTAAAATAAAATGTTTGAGATTTGAAAAGATCTTGCCAGCCTTTTTATGGCACCGATAAGACTATGATGGTGTATAGAATTAAGAGAATTAAGAAAAGAAAAAGAAATACTCTCTGAATGGATGATCAACAATAAGAACGCTACACACTGAAATGCCTGTTATGAGGTCTGTAGAAATTCCTAGGGCATGTAATCAGATTCTACCTATAACGAAAAAAATAAAAAGAGACCTGTTACAGCTCTATAAAAGGAATAGAATACCCCATGGTTGGTATGAAAATTAACCATCGTCAAATTAATAATAAGCCGAATAGACAAACGTGTACTTACTGACAGTAGGTACTGACTCTTCAGAAGCAGACGATTTTTTTAATATCCTACATATTTTTAATAGCACAGTGCTGTAATTCATAATGACGAAACTTTAATTTGATAAAACGTCTTAGTTTTTTGTTTATAAAATTTGAAAATGTGAAATGTATAATAATAAATAATGTCAGTGATAAAATTAGATATACAAATTACCTTTCACTAACAATGCCTAACTTTCTTGTTTAAATATTTCTTTAGGTTCAAATTCAATAAGTATAGGTAGTCTGTTAGGTGATCCAAATTCGTGTATTTATATTGTACATCTAATGTGTGGAAAAACTGAATAACTATAAATTAATAATTTGTACCATAAAGAATTATTAGCTAACTACGGTAAGTTTTTAATATCTTGATGTGGTAACTTGTTTTTAATTTTTATTATTTTTTTGGTTCATGAAAGAAATAGTTTTAATTAAGTATAGAATCGAGAGCAAACATGCCTAAAGCATATAATGATAAAATTGCCAACAGTTATTGTTCTCAGTTTGATAGTAACGTCAAAAAAAATGTTAAAAAAAACAGTAAATCGCGATTATCTGGAACCTTGAAATATATAGTTATTTAGTTCTTCCATTTATACCGGCGATATGTCTGTTAACGTTTACCAATAGGGTTGCCACAAAAAATGGCCAAGGCTATGATTAAATTTAAGATTTATAGTTAGAGATTTAAAGATTTAAAATATAAATTTTTGTTAGTAATTGCGCTCATCTGTTAACAATGTATATGTCACCGTAAGATTGTAAAAACCGTAAGATTACAAAATAACTCGGAAAATTGTAAACTGTAAATTTTACAGTTTGCTTCGTGAAGATTATAAACTAACGAAAAATAATGTGTTAAATTGTAAATGATATGTACAGTTCACAATTTTCCGATAGTTTACAATCTTCCGAGTTATTTTGTAATCTTACGGTTTTTACAATCTTACGGTGACATATATAAAATGTTAAAATGTAGGAAAATTTATGACGAGTTAGATAGTATCAGATTGCCTGAGAAAATATGGTCAAGGATAACGGTTTGAAGTTTCAAAAATATTTTTTGATAAATATAAAATAAACTAATAATAAAGTGATCAAAAAGTAACCCTGTATACGTGATACATACATACATACAAACATACATACTTATATGTTTATGAATACCTATATACATACACTCGAAAAGCATTACTCCCCTGCTGGTTCAGTCAGGTAAAAATATGCAATTTTTTTAAATGTATTTTCTCTCCCGGCAGGGGGGTGGAATTGCACCACCTTGCATGTGCATCTTGCACCCCGCTGCCTGCACCTATGGCGCTAGGGAAAATTATTTTTAATAAGAGGGAGTGCCATGCCGCATTGGAGCGTAATAGGACAGGTGCGACGTCGTGGTGAAGGGGCTTAGTAACCGTGTCTGGAGACAACATGGTGAAGCCAAGAGCGATCCCAGGAGGAGACGCGCTGAGCAGGCTTCCCCAGGCCCACTCTGGATGCGTCCATGGAGGAGGGATCGTGGGAGGAGAGGCGTCTTGGTGTGTCATTACCGTGGGCCCCGTATCCCGCGTCCGAACGGGGCGCAAAGCCAGATGCGTTGGCGGTGGTGCCGCAGAGGAAGAAGAGATGCGGTGTTGCCGTCCTACCTGTCGTCTGCGACTGTTTTATGGTTAGCCCTAGGATGGCGGTCTTGGGGTGGGACCGTCGCCTTTGTGTTTTCTGGCGCGCCTTGCTGTTGGAGGGGAGCTCCATGCTCCACGTGGAGGGGCTGAAGCGGCCAGGCACCGGGGGGTTCGCGGATGAGTGCGAAAGCGTGCCCGTGTTCCCGCCGGACGGTGCGAGCAGAAACTACAGTGGGGGTTTAGCCGGTAAGAGTCCGGCACAACCCAGCTGCTACCCCGGGCGGCTGGGTATCCATGAGGATTACCCAATTTAAAAAGAAAAAAAGGTACGTCGACGAAACCGCTGTGCTGTCGTGATTCGTGCAGTTTATAACTGTCCTGTGCATAACAATCATGCGAAAGTACGTGGGTCTACTGATATCAATAATCTTCGACTGCTCGATTGCCCCCTTATACTATAATAAAAAAATAATAATAATGATTCTGTAAAATTTACTACTTTCACCGTTCAGAAACGAAATTTCAAATTCGACTTACCTATGTAAAAAAATAATAGAGATCTTAAAAACGATATTTCAATATCGGTGTTTCGATGTTATCAATATTAAATACTTAAGTACACATAGTTAATTTAAAATATATATCATGAAAATACGATTAGTAATTTGCTCGTTAAATCGATAAAATCGATGAAAAAGGACGGTTTGTTTTTTTATAGCATTGAACGAAACGACCAATCCGAACCATTTGGTGACTACCGACACCCACTAACATCCGCATATTCTGCAGATGCGTTGACCTGACCGGACGAAACGCGAAGCCAATGCTATCACTTCCCGCCGGTATGTGAGCGAGAGGTGTTTCCCCTGTCGTGCCGGCCCAATTCAAAATGAAACACGATATTTTGTTAAAGTTTTGTAAATAGTCAGGTATCTCCATGTAATTTCACGCTAATGGCCAATGACCAAATACAAACGTTACAAACATTACACAACAACACAAACATTTCTTAGTGTCCTGCTTTCATTGTCTCAACTTTATCGCTCTTCCAAGGTTCTTGGGCAAGCTTTTCAATCAGTTTATAAGTTTTTAAGCCACTTTAAAAGAGACTGAGCGGTTGTTGACCGATTTGCATTTTTTTTAGTCTACATGCATAGATAATGTAAATTTATTTCTAAATGCGTTGATATCTTTTTTTTACTGGTTGGCTGCGCCCCGCGATTTCACCAGTGTAAATTTCGATGCCGTGGAAAATAGAAAATAATCCCATGGCATCCCATAGGAACATTTATCGGGATAAAAACTATCCTATGTGTTAATCCAAGTTACTCTCTGTGTGTGCGTCATGAAAATCGGTTCAGCCGTTTTGCGTGAAGAAGTAACAAACAAACAAACAAACAAACATACAAACTTTCGCATCTATATAGGAGAATAACTAAAGAACATACTAAACTGGTCTTTGCGTGAAGGAGTAACAAACAAACAAACAAATAAACAAACAAACATACAAACTTTCGCATTTATAATATTATTAATCTATCCTACTAATCATCATCCCTACTAATCCCTACTTAATATTATAAATGCGAATGTAAGTTTGTTTGTTACCCTTTCACGCGAAAACTGCTCAACCGATCATCATGAAATTTTGTACACATGTTCTTGGAGGTATTAGAAGTAACATAGGATAGCTTTTATCCCGAAAAAATGTTCCTGAGGGATGCCATGGAATGATTTTCCACGATATCGAAATTTACGCGGGTGAAACCGCGGGACGCAGCTAGTAATATTATAAATGCGAAAGTTTGTAAGGATGTTTGTTACTCTTTCACACAAAAACTACTGAACGGATTTTCATGAAACTTTACAGTAATATAGCTTTCATATCCGAATAACATAATAAGTTAAATTTTGAATAATTTTTGAAGTCCGAAATCCACGCGGGCGAAGCCGCGGGCGTAAGCTAGTATTCTATATATCCATGATACATGAGCCCGTCGCAGTAGCTACTCTGCTACATGGTTTATCCGGCTCTGTGACGCTCGAAGACATGTAACTGGTGGTCACGCTGATGTTTTTATTGAAAACTAGTTAGTAGTTGGACCAAAAATGTGTTGTCATGGTAACGTGTAACGTTATGTGGCCGGATTGTCAATCTGTTATTTTGCCCGACAATAGTGTATTTCAAGTGGAGATACCGACTGCAGCATTATATATATTGATAAATTATAGCCTATATGTTACCGACTAATAAAAAAAAAGTTTCATTAAAAATCCGTCCAATAGTTCTTGCATGAAATCCGCATAAGACACAGACAGAATGACTTCTACAGTTTAATTATATGTTTATATAGATCATAGGATCCTGATCCTTGGTGGTAGGAGCTGGCCGGATAGGGTTTAACCATCGCCATACAAAATGCACGGTAATAAATTGAATGTAAAAATTTGAACATTGAATTATATTACAGATGTTAAATCTAGCATGAACTCCAGTCCCCCACAAGGGTTTTCTGTTACTAGACCAATTATTGTCATACCAATGTGTTTGTATATACCTTTGTAAAAGAGAAATAAATATATTATTATATTATTATTATTATCATTAACTTAGTAAAAATCATAATTTAATGGTTAGTAAAGGTAAATGAGATATTTTTATCTTTTGAAAGTAATCCCTACTAATATTATAAATGCGAATGTTATCCCGAAAAAATGTTCCTGAGGGATGCCATGGAATGATTTTCCACGATATCGAAATTTACGCGGGCGAAGCCGCGGGGCGCAGCTAGTATAATATATGCAAGGTGATTTTTAACACTTGATCTATAATATATTTTATAATTTCGTTACACTTATCAACGACTCCGTGGCGCAACGGTAGCGCGTCTGACTCCAGATCAGAAGGTTGCGTGTTCAAATCACGTCGGGGTCAAAGATGAATTCGTTTTCTTTTTTTATTTTGTACTTATTTATTTTATTTTATATTCTTCTTCGTGTCGATGGCACAAGTTTTTTTTATTATTTTTTTTTTTTTAATAGAGTTTTAAAACGATTAATATGTGATAATTGAATTATATGTGCCCGGTACAGTGCTGCGCCAGTTCTACGTCCTTGACGTTAGCGCTCATGACGTCATTGAGCGTGCATGGTTGAGGACTGGAGGGGCAGATCAGGATATATGGTCCATAGTTTGTTCCGTGACTCCGCAGTCACACTGGGTCTGGTTCGGATCTATCCTCGGTAAGAGGTAGTGCCACACTGCATGCTTGCTTGCGGTCGAATTGAGCCGGCACGACTGGGGAGGTACCTCTCGCTTACACGAGACTGGCGTAAAGTGACAGCTGTGCTGTCGCGTTTCGTGCGGTGTGTAAGTAGCCGGTGGCCCATGGAGGTGGCAGGAGAAAGGAAGGCAGCGCAGCTGTATAGACTCTATGCGGATGTTTGTGGGCGTCGGTAGTCTTAAAAATGGCTTCGGCTGCTCGTTTGCCCTCCAATATCATGAAAAAAAAAAAATTTCATGCCCCATTTTGTCAGCGACCAACCTGGGTTCTCGGCCTATTTATTTTCCTCCACACTGGCCATGGTAGATTATGGCCAGGAGGAAGACAGTCTGCAGGCTCTAAAAAATCAGGAGTCGGAGGGGCATTTTTCTCCTTCCACAGCGAGACTTTAGGAAGCTTTATTTTAAATAAGTAATTGAAAATTTAGACAAATTAGAAAAATAATCATAAAATGATTTTGAGAAACCAATGAAAACAATCAATCACTTTAAATAAATAAAATAAAATAAAAAACACTTTATTTTGCACCAAAATAACAATAGATCAGTACTTAAAACTAGATTGATACAGGTACAAAAACTTTATAGTAAATAACTTGAAAATAAAAAATATGTAAAATGTCAATAAGTATTAAAGTTTTGATTTCATATTATCGGTCCTTATAACAAATGTAGGTACACACATATTTACAATACAATACCTTATTGGTTTTCAAAATAATGGTCGTGAGTTTCAAAAAGTGGAGATGCCGGGGATCGAACCCGGGGCCTTTCACATGCAAAGCGAACGCTCTACCACTGAGCTACATCCCCTATTGCTCATATTGCTCAAATTACTAATCACATTATTGTTATTATAAAAAAGATAACAACTTGTAACTAGTTATAACTCGCGGCTTCACCCGCGTACTTTTTGCTCTCAAGCAAATTTCGGGATATAAAGTGGATACTTTACGAAATATTCTTAGACCTATCTACACTGAAAACTACTTTAACTCTAATCTGTTTAGATTTTTTTTATATGTACCGCCAAAATTTGAAATGTCCTGCCACAGAACTTCACAAAGACTAACTCGTACGTTCAACTACAAACACTGTGACTCGAGTGTTTATCCAGGACATAATATTTATTTCTTCTAACTGCTGCCAGCATTAACCTGTTTATAGGAATGAATCAATGAATAAATTTTTCTTAACTGTGTACATTAATATGTAAACCGACACAATCTTAGAAGATATACGTGCAAGATGGCCATCTCGCACAAGCGGGCGGCTGGTAGAGAAAGAGGGCTAGAGGGAGGAATGGAAGGAACCTCTGGCCAGTCCTTCCTAAGGGACCGGACTCCTACAATCGGAGACCTAAGCACTAATTTAGACTAACTAGATTGTCCTAAAGTGGCCGATATAAGTACAAATGTAGCTTGATTCTGGCAAAACGTCGCGATGACAACATGGAAAGTTCGCTAGTCCGCATCAGACCAGCATGTGGATGAGATGTCTCGTGTCTTATGGCTCTTGGTCTTTCGAGTCACTTATGGCCCGGAGTCGATTGACCGGGAAATTAAATTTTCCCCGTGATATCAAAAAATGCTCATAGGTAGGTAAGCTAAGATCTTTGGGTTTGATTAATTACTTTTTTTTATGTTATAAATATGTTTTTTTATGTCGGAACCATTTTCATGACTGCCGACGCCCATAGACATTCGCATAGAGGCTATACAGATGCGCTGCCAGACAGGGTACTTACACATCGCACGAAATGCGACAGAAGAGCTGTCACTTTACGCCGGTCTCGAGAGGTACCTCCCCGGTCGTGCCGGCCCAATTGGACTGCATGCGAGCATGCAGTGTGGCACTACCTCTTACCAAATTTTATTCTCTTACAAAGTTATTACTTGGTTTGCCAACCGTCCCGCTTCTGAAACTCTTATCAATGCCTCCCGCTCAGTGTGTGCGGGATGCTACATGTCCCGCTTCTCTGAATTAGCTGCAAACCCAGCTCGCATCCACGTGCATAGACTGTGCACGACCTCCGATACCCGCCACCAGCCGGGCCGAGTGATAGGCCACGCAAATGTCAAGAAAATAAATAAAAAAGTAATTCATATTTTTCTTAATAAAGTGTTATTATTTTACTCGATATGACTAAAATAGTTCATGCTTTTTTTAGTATTCAAAACAAAATTAGTTGGATCCCGCTTTCTCCACCCTTGTGACATGTCCCGCATTTGAAATCATTATTTCCCGCAAATTCGTACTTTTTTTTTGCACTTTGGCAAGCCTTATTATCACCACACTCTACGGTTATTTTTTTATTAAATTTCCTACTATGATGCAAGTCTAATTTTCTAATGATTCATTACAGGAGCAGTTACACTACCAGTGGTGAGGAAAATTAGTTTCTCCGATGTTGATAGAGAGGTTGTTGGGAGGGATTACCAGGACGACCGAAGGCTCTTCTGGTTTTAAGTCTGTATTGGCATATTCTTATTTTGAGTTCCAAACACCATTCTCGACACAAAGCCGGTCAATAAAATAATAAAGACTTATAAAAACTTATAAAAACCTACAAAGATCTACTCAATTTTTCTTCTTTATATCTCTTATATAGCTCTACCTCGATGTTTATAGCTCTGCAGTGCGCTTGCTGAGAGCTCTACAGTGGACATAGTTTCGTTACTATTATATTAAACTCCCTATTGTGATGTATTGTCCACGTCCAACGGTGGGCCATTAGCCCAGACTACCGCGGTTGTTTCACAGTGGGCAGGAAGGTTAGTCAATTCAAAGTCGTCAGTCAGTGCGGAACGACCTGCGCGCGCGCACGCCACGACCAGGCGCGGACGGGTGCTACGTGCTAGTGTTTCTTAGTTCTGTGCTTGTTTACTTTTTAATTCTCCACGCAAAAACGAACGTGCCGCACTCATCCGACTCTAAAGAGGTTTTTTATTTTTTTTTTACTTTTTAATTTATATTTTAAATATGGAATCGGTTGGTTTCCATAGTTTTGTAAGCCATTCATCGCCTGTTACGGTTGCTTGCGTGTAAGTTACCTAATACGCGACCTCGTCAAATCGCTACGTTCTGTTCTGACTTGTGATAAAATAAGGTTTTACTATATTTTGTATTTGTACTAGGGATGTGACGATAAAACTTGAGTTCGCTCGTTTATAATTTTAATTGATCCAAAATCGATTTTTGTTATTGTCGGTAACTTACCACCAACTGTTGGTATTAAGTATCAGTCATCAAGACCAGTTAAGATAGTATTTATAACATAAACTTTTTATTTTCGAAATATAAACATTTTTATTTAAAAAATATGTTTTTGTATTTAACAGTTTAATTTCTTCATAACTTCAAAGGGATAACTTTATTCGCACTCCCGCAGAAAGATTGTTAATTTAGAAGTATGTTTGTCCCATCCTATATTATAAACCAACAGGTGTTGTCTGTATATCTATCGATGAATTTGGCTCCAGTGGATAGACTTTTGACATAAGTTCCATATGGAAGAAGTCTATCTACAGTAGACAAATTGATAGATAGAATATAGAATACGACCGTAAGAGAATACTTGCTGTTTGAAGCAAGAGAACTATCTCCGGCTTTCACCAATCGAGCTGGCACAATCGTAGAATGCTCGCATATTAGCTACTATATTAATGGCATTGCTAATTGGTCGCGTTTTGTGCAGTTTTTACAAATATTGTGGTCGTGCGAATTGGAATGTTTTCAGTGTTTTTGTTGCTGCCTGAAACAAGTGGAGACTAGGTAGCACTTAGTAAATTGCCTGATCAAAATTTGTTATTAAATTGTTATTATTCATTTACTTTATCGATATTTTATTGTCGATATTCGAAAAACTAAAAGTCGATAATTTTCACATCCCTGCAGGAAATAAGTATAAGTACACAATGATATTCTTAATTCACGTGTATATTTCTACTGCATAATAATAAACTTTGACTTTAAGATTATTACTGTGCGCCAAGAAAGCAAAACTTAATTAAAATAATAAAATAAAATGTTCACCCAACGATCTCATCGCTTGGAGAAACTTGAAAACAAAATTTATGTTAATTTATTTTGTTTTGCCAGCTGTTTGAAAAAAACAAATGGTAAACACGTTCAACTGGCCGCAAGTAACTGCTTAATACATTACGGAGACTGTTACACGAATTACATGAACATTATGGATTAAGTACGAACCGTAATACTTATAAGTTATAACTCATGTTAGAGACTAAGTTAGCAGTTTTTGTTTTGTTTTTAAATTCATACGAATAGTCGGAGCCATTTTCACGACGGCCATAGACATCCGCATATAGGCTATGCAGATGCGCTGCCCTCCTTTCTTCACCCACCTCCATGGGCCACCGGCTACTTACACACTGCACGAATCGTGCCGGCCCAACTACCTCTCGCTGTTCGGTCCCGTTTTCTCTCTCGAGTTGCACCTATTCCGCGGGAGACGGGAAGGATTGTATTTCTTGTTTCGGGATTTAAAGCATTTTTAAGATATTTAATAATTTATTATCTGTGCCAAATATCATTCAAATCCAATATTGAATGTTTTGGGAAAGCGCAACATCGAAAGCCACAAATTTTCGCATTTATAAGAAAACTAGCTGCGCCCCGCGGTTTCACCCGCGTAACTTTGGGACTTCCCGTGGAAAATAGAAAATCATCCCATGGCATCCCATAGGAGCATTTTTTCGGGATAAAAACTATCCTATGTGTTAATCCAAGTTACTCTCAATGTGAGTGTCAAATTTCATAAAAATCGGTTCTACAGTTTTTGCATGAAGGAGTAACATCAAATAAACAAACAAACAAACATACAAACTTTGCATTAATAATTTAAATAGGATGTAGCATAGCATATCCATGATTCCTTTTTTTTTATTTCTTATGCTTTTAAATAAAAATATTAAATATTCTGAACACCAAATCTATGGATGCTTAACAGGTATTATATCAATGTGGTATTCTATAAAAATATCCTGTGGCATTTTAGATTTATAGTCTGAACTTGCTATGATGTCAACATATTTATGACATCATACTCGAGACAAATATTAGTTTTGCCTGTAGAATATCTTATATTTTCCCTCTAAGATTAAACGAATAGGTAGTAATAAATTAAAGTGTACCAGGTACATAATATTTTAGAACGCAGATTCAAAGCTTAATACATATTTAACTATCTAGACGTCCCTTCTTATTGCTCTATAATATACTCCAGTTGCCAATCTAATCCAACCAATTAAACCAAAAGGTGATGTGAATTTTATAATTATATCATTAAAACATTTACCCCCTCATTAATAAAAATAGATTATTAACTTTACTCCAAGTATTAAACTAGTATCTGTCAAATTCCATAGTTTAATATTATGGAGTTTGACAGATTCTAGTTTTATACCTGGAGTAAAGTTAATCTACGTTTAATAATAAGGCCACATAATAAAGTATGTGTAGTTAATCTCAAATAAGTGTACCTTTTCGAGAAGCTTCATTGATTGACAACAATACTGACAGACTGTTGTGAGAAGTATGTTCATATCTAATTTCGGTTACGTTTTCGCAGCTGTTGCTATGATTTGGTAAGAGGTATACGCAATTACGCATGCATTCTTGTAGCCGAATTGGGCCGGCA
>LUGF01038195.1:251545-266746 GCA_001625245.1 Calycopis cecrops
TAGAGGCTATACAGATGAGCTGCCCTCCTTTCTCCTCCCACCTTGGGCCATCGGCTACTTACACACCGCACGAAACACGACCGTATAGGTGTCACTTTACACTAGCATCGCTCCACAGTTTCGCCCCGGGCCCCATTCCAAAATTCCGCTGCAATGAAGCATGGTATAAAATGGCTCTTAAAAGCAAGCTTATAATAATAATAATAATAATAATATTTGGGGACTTTACACACCACGTTAGCCGAGCCCCGTGCTAAGTACCGTAAGGACTTGTGTTACGGGTACTAGACAACGGAAATATATTTAATATGTTTTATAAAAAGAAATTTTATATATTTAAGATTTTTATTATAGAAGTATACATTTATCTAATATATGGATAAACATCCATGACTTAGGCGGGATTCGAACCCGTGACCCCTGGCGCAACATGCTCCGCTTATCCCAACCCTGTACCACTGCGCCAGCCGGTCGTCAGTACGTTATACTGTGCTATTTCTATTCATGAATGTTCTAAACGCGCTATACCCCGCAGCCTTTATTTTCTCGGTGTAGAGACAAGCAGCCCTGTGCAGGAAGGCCGGCAGGTGCTAACTCACTTTTTTAACACTTCTGGGTGTCGTACGTGCGGCCGTGTGAGAATTTAACGGTCTTAATTTGTAGTAAAACCTTCGTTTGTTTTTAACGCACTTCCAAGAAACCTCTCTTCCGAACGAGGTATTCTTGTTTTTTTTTTATTCACGCCAAAATCTTTAATTTCATTGGACAAGTAGAGTTTTACGTAATTGTTAAAAATTTTACAATTATAAAACTGGTCTAATAAATTTTATAAAATGGCACGGTTTTTTTTCATATCGTCACCTAATTACATAGAATAAGACAGAAAGAAAGTATTTATTTGCACAATTCCAATTAAGATATACAAATTTAGCTTATAATTAAATCTTCCTTTCATTTTTTTACATAAAATAGATTAATTATATAAGGAATAATCATAGACTTAATATACTGTCTATGGGAATAATATTATAAATTAAACGTTGACAATTAGTGTTTTGATTGTCATAAAAACAAATAAATTTGTTGTCATATTCAATCTGTATTTTAGCGCAAAGTAAGTGCATATCAAGGCTGGCCACAATACTGTCGACCTTAAACTGCCAATGTGAAGGGGACGTATGTCGCGCAAAATTTAGCGAATGTTATAACATCATCAACATTTAATGGACCACTGGTGGATATAATCTGTCAATGGACGTAAGACTGATTTGCCACTTCCATCCACCCTGGTCTGACCTCCGCACGGAGATCGTCCTCCCACCTGGTCTGGTCGCCCAACACCTCTTCTTTCTAATGGTGACCTCTAAACCTTTCTCTCTGGAATCTTTTTGACCCATCTCTTCAAGTATGTGATTCCATTGCCACTAAAGTGATCTTATTCTATGATATAGGATAATTTCATTTCATACTTTACGGTTTCATTACGAATTTTGTCGGACAAAGAAGCAGCATAGCAGATCCCAAACCAGTAGGTATGCTCGCTTTGTTGTCATACTGGCGTACATCAATGACTTGTTAAGTTTACGCGAATGTCACACATTGTGCTTCTGAAACGGCGAGACTGTAAAATCACATAAATAAACCGCGATAAAATAGTTTTATAACAATGGCGTCTATTGTCTACTTAATAGAGGAAAAACGAACTCTATAGGGATCTTGCACAAAACATATAGGCAGCACTTTAGTTAAATGTAACGCACCCTATTGATCATTTTAGGAATTAAGTGCTAGCAAAACACTAAGCAAATGACAATGACATGTTGGCATATAATGTCATATCATACGTACAAACGAAAATTTGCTAGCATAAGGTTCACATTTCAGCCACTAGTTAGCGTGGCAGTCTAGGAGCTTGTTCCTATACTCTACCCACTTACGACAAGCAATTATTATTTATCTATTCAGCAGTAGAACGATCGTAAAATGGCCTTCCAACACGTAAGTACACGTGAGGCCGACGTAGATCGTCTTGATAGAATCATATTGGCTAATATAAAAAGATGAATTTCCTCGAATTATATGCAGCATAAGTTATATTATGTAACATGTTGTAGTTGTATTGTTTAGTATTTTATTATATTCAAGTTAAAATATTTTTAAGTTACAAAAGATAAAAGGTGTAGATAAAATTTTGCCATAGCGCATCCTACAAAAATTACTAAATGAAGTTTGATACGATTCACAGTTCGACTGCAGTGTTCTTAAAAACTGGCGTTGAGGCTAAAAAGAGTAATTATAATATTTATAATAAAATACAAAAGCAAGAAAGCTATAACAAATAATTATTTTAATTCAAAGAAATAATAATCAAGAGTAATTTCATTGCCGATGTCGAAATAAAAAGTAAAAAAACTTGCCTGTGGTTTTTTTACGCGTTGATGTTTTTTGTTCGAAATTTAAAAATACGAGAACATTATAGTCCAAAAAGCCGGGAAAAAAGAACAGATGTAGTTTTTTAGGAAACCCTACCTTATAATTATCTTGCCTCATCTTTGAACTGTCTGTGATCGAATGTAATGGCCTCAAATGATTTTAAATTGGGCAATCGCTGTTTACGGTTATATAGGTTTTGCTTACCCATTACGATTCTCTAGATCGGTATCGTAAAAACAGCAACGATAAGTATGATGTGAAAGTTAACTGTTTTGAATACGACTACGATACACTTTATAATTTTTTTGTATTAAAATGAGAGGTAGTACAAACTATGTTGGAGCCGCATTGGAATTACGACCGGGGAGGTACCTCTCTTCACCTTAAACTGACAGCATTGCTCTCGTATTTTCCGGTATCCCATTGAGAGGTAGGGAAGTGCATCACAAACAGCTCCGATTGTGGGTTCCTCCTCACATACCATAAAAAGGAGGAGCTCAAATCGCAATAACTCATAGAGGGTCTCATACTACATAACCCTTCAGACTATACGTGCTAGGCCCTGTGTGAGAGGATATTCGCTAAATAAATGTACTCCTGTAGAACTCGCTAAAATAATTGGTAAACCGTAGAAGTAATACAAAATTACACTTCAATAATTGAAAATTACGTTACAGTTTTTTAATGGCAAATAAAAGTTAGAGACCAAAAAATTGTAACAAATAACAATCAAACGTTATGGTAGCAGATGCTTCGATCTCCTTCACGACATAACAACAATGCGCCATCTGAACGCTCCAATATTGTAGACTCTAATCGGCTACAATGAAGTGACGCTTTTCGTGCAGTGTGTAAGTAGACGGTGGCCCATGATGGGAGGAGGAGGAAGAGGGCAACGCATCTATATAACCTCTATGCGGATGTCTATGGGCGTCGGTAGGCATGAAAGTCGTTTGTCCCCTTAAACAATTAAAAAAAACGAATAAATGAGTAATGACAACAAGTCTTACTAGATATATCTCAACAATTTGCATAATAAAACCCGCGAGACTACATCATTCTACTATCGGAGTATCGGAGTACGTATGATGTATGTGTCAGATTGCGGGACATCAGGCAAGTTGGATAATGGTTGCCATTCTGTACATCTAACGTGTGGAGGGCAGAGGTAAGGAGAATCATCTCAAATGGTAGAAAATAGGAAAAAGTGGCCAGCTGCGTGCTATAAATAGCGATTCAAAAACCTTCCCTAATACTGCTGGTGTAGAGAGTATGAATGTAGTAATTGTAAACAAATTGAAATATACGGAGTTAAAAATTTTAACATTATTGGCGACTAAAATAGTTAATTATTAAAAATTTCAACAACTTGCGTACTTCAAATTAATATAGTAAAATAAACTTATCCTAATGTTAATGTGGCGCCACCTCATTTTAATGTATTTCGATGGACACTTTTTCATATGCACAGATGATTCTCGTCCATATCTCTACCCTCCTTAATCTAACGTTCGCAGGCCCGCTGGAATGCGTCTATTACTTCACTCGGGTTCCGCGGTACGCCTCTTACGGCAAAATGGCGGGAACTGCGGTGTTGCAAGTTAGAAAATATGGCGTTATTATAATAATTGTGAGCCAATTATAGCGTGCGGACATTTTTTGATGTGAAAAATTTTAAAAATGCTGTGAATTATGGTAATTTTAACTCTAGCTCGTGTTGGAATGTTATTTATGCTTTCGCTAAGCTCAATTTAAGTATTCTTATTTTTTATACGTCTTCTACTTAAAAAACTGACAGACATGTAGCTACATAAAAAAAATATATACATTAGTGTGTACTAAGCATGATCTTTTAGAGATTGACCTCTCAAGATATGAATAGTTGGTGATCAATGGTCCATGGTCACGCAGAACATGTATTTAATGCGCGTTTAATAATATGGAATTTGACAGATGTCAGTTTAATACTAGGTTAATGCTTGGATAAAGTTAATCTATGTTTATAACTAACAAGAGGGCTGGTGTTCTGTTTATGCCATTACTGCATTGGAGGCGAATAGGACCGGAGAGACAGCTCTCTCACACCAGCACGATATAGGCATTAAAATACAGCCTATTACACTCCTGATTAAGTGTAGTCTTCTGTTATGGAAAGAGTTTTGATGATCCTGTCAGTACCTATATATCCGAAGATGACTATAAATAAACAATGTTAAGAACTCTGTAAAACATTACTTGGTATCGAAGAAAGAATTCATTATATTTTGAATGTCCTTGTAATTAAATTAATTTCGTTATTAAGGTGAATCATAGAAGCAATTAAAGCGGCATGGTTGCCTCATATTTTGTCAATGGATTTACCTACACTAAAATAATTGTTGCATTTATTAGTTTTGGCCATCATTAAATTATTTTGTTGCTGTTTTGTTTGTAAATTGTTGGACGTGAACAGGTAAGTACCAGCTCTGGATTTCTGTTTTTCAGGATTCTAAGGATTTCCCAGGATACAGCGTTTAATATCCTTGATTGTGCGGATGTCTAAGGGAGTCGCCACTTGTCATCAACTCGACTGTTTGTATGTCTTGTTTGTATGTATGAAATGGTATCCAGTCTTCTTATAAAATATATTACAATAACAATAAACTAGATTTACTAGCTCCTTAACTTTATTTTCGGACTTAACTTATGCTGTGTACAAAGATAAGCCCAGTATAGATCCATCGTATTGCTTATCATAGCTTAAATCAAACTTATCATCCAAATCGCTCCCGCCTGTAAGTTGGACCACGCGAGCTCAGCCTGAGCCTGTAAAACCATCACTATTCCCTCATTAACGTAACCAATTGTGAGTGAGCCGTTAACTTCGGGATAGTAATGAGAATCTGGTTTTTTTTTTACCGCCGGCTGCCGCTGAATGAGATGCAACGTTTTTTGTCTCTTTTTCACAATGCTTAATTAATCGAAACGGTTTCGCTCATCGGTGAGTAAATAATCGATTGGGGAGATAACATTATCTTTCTATTTGAAATGAAGTCCTGTTTTATTCCCAAAGGCTGTCTATAGAATTATTTTTTTTTAAGTGTTACTATTTCGGGATCGTGGAGTGAAATTCGATCTTTTTATAGTTGAGGGGACAAAAAGCTAACTACGACTCGGCGCCCATGAATATCCGCACAGAGGTTATACAGACGGTTTGCTACCCACCCCGCTCTTTTTATAGCATAGGGGGTGAAGGATTAGTCGAAGCCGTGTTCATGACTATAACACCCATAGACATCCGTAAGCGAGAGGTACCTCTCCGGTATAATGCCGGGTCAATTGGGCTGTAACGCAGCAAAGTGCACCTCTTACAAGAATAAGAATAAGAATAAGAACATTCATTTGTTAATACACGTGAAAGTTAGAACATGGTCTTTACATTAGAAAGATACAGTGTGTTTGCCGAGGTATGGCTTGCAAAAATAATGTTAAACAATGATAAAATAGCATTTAAAGACAATATCGAATAACAATTATTGAGCATCATCGCAGTACTTGTTATACAATAATTATTCTAACAAATTACAGTCAAAGGTAACAAATATGCGTCTACAACTAGTAGATTACTTTATTGTTTCATTTCTATCGTGCTTCAATTTCACGCACTATCGCATTGGAGGAAAACCAAAACTCCTCAACTGACCCTAAATCAATTTATCGAATACAAGCGAACCTTTAGGCTCCCATCAAGTTATTGAAATACAAATCTATAAATATGTTGAGGCATTTAAATGTTCCCGTACCGGCCAGTGCGTATAAAGCCAAAACAAAAAGATGTTTATTACCCCGGCCGATGTATCATTACTTATTGCCATCGGAACGCCCTGCTGTGAGTTATCTGTATTTTATACGCTTTTTTTTTCGTCCCTCGTTTGATTTTGCTATCTATGGACGCAATTAAAGTGGCTGGACATTAGAATATGTTTTTCTGTGGCTGTAAAAAAGTGCTAGGTAATAAAAAGCGCAGTACCCATGTACATGACTTACGATTATTGTATCCGTTTCTGATTTATTGAAAAGGATTGTGTTCTAGCTTATCTTATAATGATAATGGGCATTTTAAGTGCTTGTTTCTGTCAAAAATACGACAGGAATAAGAACATTCAGTACACGTCATTAAAAATTATCTGCGCGCATTCAAATTTCGAATTCTTCGTTGGCTGAAGTGAAATTGTCTGTATTTATGTTAGGTCAGTTTAGGCGGGAAGCCCGAGGGTGTCATGGAGATTTGAACAAAGATGGCCGCCAGGTTGGCAATAATCCCATTATTATGTTTAGGGTTGCCAGTCTTTTAGATAAAATTTAAAGGCTTCAGGTAGAATTGTAATTTAGGCCGAAAATAAATTAAGTAGCCCAGCAACCGGAATATGTATTTTTACTAATCAAAATTTAGTCTAGTTTGCATTAGGAATTTCGTTCTTTCTTAAATTTAGGTTGGCTAGGTATAGTGTTATACCAAAATCCTTTTAACGTCTCCTAACAGAGTTTTAGTAAATTATTTTCAGCCTAATATAAGTAAAATTAAATGCGTTATTGCGTTATTTCTTGGGATCTAGCAACCCTATGACATGATTCTTAGGCAAAACAACGGCAACGTGCTGTTGCATCTAATAGGATGTTATTTGGACCTCCGGCGATCTGGAATGTTTCAAAGTTTTTATTTTATTGCCATGCTGTTAGTTATTGAGACTAGATACTGTGTGCATTCAAATTTATATGTAAAGATACTGGCCATTAAAATCCTGGAACATTATTAAAAACTACAACACTATTTAAATTATAAAGTCGTTCCTATTCCGAATATACAATTGTTCTAAATTCAAATCTAAACTTTTATGTTCAAAATGTCGTCATTTGTACAAGTGGCTGTAAATAAAAGTAGGTTAGACCGTACCGGCGCGCCGAATTGAGCAACATCAGACCTTAACGGACACTTGTGCATACACATAACGTCTTCGAACTTGTCTAGCCTTAATCGTTGAGCGGGTTTGATATTAAGGAAAAAAACCGGCCAAGTGTGAGTCGGACCGGGCGGATCTGATAATGAGTAACTACGTTATTGCATAAAACGTACAATTTGGCGACATTTAACGCGATGTCCAGACAATAATTATATTATCAAACATTTATTTTCTTGGTATCTATGGAGTGCATTATAAATAAATAAAATATCCATTGAAATAGTATACGAGTATATTAATTACGTAAAAAATAAATTACTGTAGTTTACAGGAATTAACTATGTAGGTACCTAGATCAAAGCTGAAGGGTGCGCACCATCATTTCTCGGCTTGATGTCCGAAAAACCATGTTTTGGAGCAGTGTCATCGTGACGATCGTGGACGACTTGTGACAGCTCCTAGCTCGTCACAGTGAGGAGAGGGCAGCAGCCTGCAGATGTCCTATTATATATTCTATCATCTCAGGCATCATTTGTCAACTCCCGAGTGTCAGAAGTGCTCTCCTAATGTGCCTAGCATAGCTTTAGAATTGTTCTCACTACGTGAAAGATGTACAAAGCGTGGGAGCGCGACATTCAAAGTAAGTTTCAATCATCGGAAAAGAAAAGAGACAGTAGATGAAGTGAATATGAGACCATTATTTTAGCGAGTAAGAGTCAAAGTCATATATGTGTTTTTGTAGTAATTCTGACATTTGTGAAATATTTTTATTGTCTCGCATCTGTTCTGACATTATGTATCTTGTATATTCTAAACGTAGACAGAGATAGTTTCCTCTGTCTACGATTCTAAATCTATGGTGCCTAGTATACTCGTAATATGAATATGCAACAAACAGTAGCAAGCGAATTGTTTGTTTGAATTTTGAAATTTGAATTCAATCGTTTGCCGCCTATAACATAAAAAAAAATCTAGGCATAAGTCTAGTTTCACTATCTGTTGGATTTATTAATCGACGTCTCGGATCCGTCAGTAAAGCAGCTGAGAGCGATGACCGGCTGTGGTTTTTTACAGGCGCCGCCGGCGCAGGCACAGGATGTCAGCGACTACGTGACTTCGTTATTAGTTGGTATGCAACTGTTACGAGATGCCGTCGTAACCGTCACACGCGGTGGATTATAATATCTCCAAACTTTGTATTAGACTAGCTGTGCCCCGCGGTTTCACGCGTTTAATTTCTAAGAAATACATGTAAACTTTACCTACTTGATTACTTAAACACCCTATTTCACCCCCTGACGGGTTGAATTTCTAAAAATGCTTAAGCTTAAAATGCTTCTTAGCGGATGTCTACTTCACAGCATGCCAAATTTCAACCCGATCCGTCCAGTGGTTTGGGCAGTGCGTTGATAGATCACTATGTACTATTCACCTTTTTTTTTCAGGTTTTATATTAAATGTATATATAGATAGACTGTGTTGCAGGCAAATAGGGCTCGCAAACGTAAAATGTTGTAAGTAGCCGGTGGCCCATGGAGATGGGAGGAGGAAGGAGGGCAGCGCATCTGTATAGGCCCTATGCGGATGCCTATTGTCGGTATGTCATGAAAGTGGCTCCGACTGCTCGTTTGCCCCTATGCCATAAAAAAACATCTACTTTTTCGGTTGCGGATAAAGGGAAATTGAAAGATCTTCATTATCATGTTACTGCACCCCAATACTTGCTAAAAATGTTTCTGATTGAATTGCCATTTAATTTTCACACTAGCCGATCTTCTATCACATGAGTATTCTAGTAGGCACATCTACTTTGACATTTGCGCTGATCCGAGCGGACAAAGCTTCTTCATGTAAGTACTGCTTGCGCGGTCTGCCACTGCCTGTCTACCATCGAAATACTTCGTAAAGCAATCTATGTTACAAATTTATACAATTTACAATATACAGGATGTCTCGTAAGGAGTGGACCAAGGGAGTGTGGGAGATGGAGGCAGTCATAATAAACATGGAACCAAAAAAAAAATTAGAATTTTATTTAAGAGAAATTTATTTATTTTATCAAGGAATACAAAATATGCATTAAAAAAAATAAAAAAATCATATCTTTTAAACTATTAGGCTTAGACAAAATTTTTTTTTGGTTCCATGTTTATAATGATTCCTTCCATCTCCCACATACCGTTGGTCCACTCCTTACGGGACACCCTGTATAATACAACAATATATATACAATATATCTCTAAAAGATGGTTGCCTGGATGATATTGCTTTATAGCAATAAGGCCGCCTAATTGTACATTGATATTAGTATAGTAGATATATTTAAGTGTTTAATGTTTGGTGTGCAATAAAGAAATATTTATTAATTTACATAAAGTTACATACACACACAAAAAGCTACAAAATAATATAAAAACGTTTCTGATTGATTTTTTTTATTCGCCATATAAAAATTACTAGGGAAATATTAAGCCAAACGTTTCTTTCCCTTTGTTAAAATACCCATGCGCAGTCTTTAGATAAACTAGTGCATATAAGTGAGCTTTTGATATCGGGTACAGCACAATAAAGTCCTGTTACAGAATCAAATGTAACACGGACGTACGCTAAGCTGCGTGTTTAAACGCAAAGGTGAAAGGCACTACAACCTCCTCGGCCGATTTCGAAGTACGCATTCACTTTTGGTCATTTACCAACTTGGATACATTACATTGACCTAAAATTAAATAGATATACCGTATTTACAACGAGATTATTGGGTTAACCAGCAGCGGAATTCCAGTTTGGGATATCGCGGTAGAATCCTAAGTTCCACCGTCACCACTGCGATGTAACTAAGGCCACTGCTATGTGTTTCATGAGAAATTCACCAGCAAACACCATCGTGGAAACAGCTGGCATCGTGGGTATTACCGAACCGGCATGACTCCCTTAAGAAAAGAGCTGACTTCTGTCTCAAATCCCATCAAAGTGCCCGAAAAACCTGGGGATTTGTGGAAGTCTTTCGGTGGCATTTACCTACCATAGGCCCATTTGCTCATTATACAATAAAAATGTACTTTTTATTTACAAAAAAGTATTGTAACACAATAAACTAGACACGGATTAGATGTGATCTTCTTTGACCGCCCTTCCTCTTCTTTCATCTTCAGCAGTCTGAACAATGTCCTGAAAGAATTCCTTAGAATTAATTACCTTTATACCTGATGGTTGAACTAATAAGACATAACTAGAGGCTCATATTATATGTCTGCTTCCAAACTGTCATTGAATGTCGCGGAAAATTGCACGCACCTTATTATGACTCAATCCAATCACTCATGGCCTGAGTCACCATGAATTCGTCGTAAGGCGCCATGTGCCTATTATTATTACATACACAAACCACAGCCTTGTACATACCAAGGTACCTACACAACTCGCGAGGAGCGACAAGTCGTTGTGGTGATCAATTCTGTGATAGTAGATATGTTAGATAAGCTCAAAAACAAAAAAGTCTTAATGAAAGTAATGTTGCGCAAAATCAGAGAAGAATCTGAGTGGCTGTTGATAGTTTCTTGTTTTGATGATCATTTAAAACGCTCTACATCTATTTTTTAGTAGCTAGATCTAAAATGAAAAGAACCAGCATCACGAGGGAATCGTTTGTCTTCTATCTGGTTAAGACGTATTTTATGTTATTCTAGATTGAAATAAATATCTTTCAATCTAGAATCTTTGATCTTCAGGAGATTTCTATGAAAGAATCATTAAAGTTTACTATACATTGCTATGATTATTTAATTAAAATAACGATTATTTATTTATTTTTAAGATAACAATGATTAATTATTTAATTGTCTTACTTTAACAATATCATTATTCAATATGTTATATTTTTTTTCTTACAATTCTTATCTTTGTATATTCACTTGTGGAAATCGCCACTGTAGGCCTTCCCGTTTCTATCTTTCTTTTTTCTACTCCAAACTTGTCCTCGGTTTTTTTTAAATATATCTTTCCATAGCCTTCTTAGTCCACCTCTGATTCTTTGGCAATATCGAGGCACTGTCATATAACATGGCCAGTCTATTTCCACCCGAGAAAGCTTATTTTTCTAATTACATCAGTTTCTTTTGTTTTCTTTCTTATTATTTCTTTTCTTATTTAATCTAAGATTTTTAAGCCAATCATGCATTCCATTTTTTTTGTTGCATGGACAACTTATCTTCATCTTTATTTCGTACTCGAGGTTTGTTAAAGAATAACATAAGTACATACAATTAATTACATACAAAACACATAAAAAATACAAGATTTATGATGATGATGTGATATGTGTGAAGTATTTTGAGAATCGTATTTTGGTTTAAAGGCTTCTGAACAATCTAAATTTTAAACAATAAAACTATGTAACCATATTACACGAATAAGTAAACACGAAGAAGCCGATGTTTCAAATACACACATTAATCTTCTTGTTCCTTTTCAATCCGCCGTAGCACTCGGGCTAAATAATAAGGCTTGAATTTATAAGTTTTAATTGCAACATAAGCCCGGATCGGCCATCCATCGTAGGTGTACTTGTCAAGAGACCTTGTCCAGCCAACTAGCTGGTATTTGCAGCTATGACGTCACACATTGATTCAACACAAAGTGGTTTGACCATAGCGCAGCCGACCACAGAGTATAAAATATATTTTAAACATCGAATATGGTTTGTATTTCGAATACGATATTTACTTTTTGAGATGTGGAGAAGAATGTTTAGATTATTTACGGAGTTTTATATTTCTGATACTACCTATATTTATTTGTGTAGCTAATCTTAACCGTCGTATACTTAGAGCTTAATCCAGAATCTAGTAGGATTCTAGATTTTACAGATGCAAAAGTTTGTGTGTACATTTGTTATTCTTTCATCTAAAACGTACTCAAAGGATTTGGATAAAATTTGGTTTACATAGTTCAAATCATGAGCTGGAATGACATAAAAAATAATAGTACGCTTGGAAATTGGATTTAACTCGTGAAACCACAGCGCACACTTAGTATGTTATTATTTATTATTTTAGTAAGAGGTAGTGCCACACTGCATGCTTACATGCAGTCGAATTGGGCCGGCACGGCCGGGGAGGTATATCTCACACGACATCGCGTCGGTCGGCGTAAAGTGACAGTTGTGCCGTCGCGTCTTGTGCGGTGTGTAAGTAGCCGGTGGCCCATAGAGGTGGGAGGAGAAAGGAGGGAAGCGCATCTGTAGAACCTCTATGTGGATGACTATGAGCGTCGGTAGTCATGAAAATGGCTCCGACTGCTCGTTTGCCCCCTATGCCATTAAAAAAAAAAAAAAAAAAGTATACTTATAGATGAAAAATAGCCAACAAGCTAGACACTCCTAATGATTATCTGCTATGAATGTAATTAATTGAAATAATTATATTGTTAATAAAACACACCCAGTTGTTTTAGATGTTGAAATCTTCTATTACGTGATGGACAAACTTTCTAATACCGAAGAGCAACCGCATAAGCCTCAATGATCGGACGGACAAACGTTTTATATATAGCGGAAGCTTCGATTCTGCTTGGTCATGGACATTACCGTTATCATAATGATCAAACGCCGTAAAATAATTACGAGGCAATTATAAAACTAAATTGTCCATAGATTGAGAGATATGTTTTATCTGTGTATTGTTTAGTTGTCCGACTGCGGCAAAAGGTGTTACGATTCCGTAGCTGTTGCACTTCCTACTCTAAACAGGCATAGGGACTTTTTTTTTTATGGTATAGGGGGCAAACGAGCAGTCGGAGCCATCACTTCCGACGCCCATAGGCACCACAGATGTGCTGCCCTCCTTTCTTTTCCCACTTCCATGAGCCAGCCGCTACTTACACACCGCACGAAACGCGACAGCACAGCTGTCACTTTACGCCAGTCTCGTGTAAGCGAGAGGCACCTCCCCGGTAGTGCCGACCCAATTCGGTTGCATGCAAGCTTGCAGTGTGACGCTACCTCTTTATAAAATTACTGGCTATAGAAGGTAAAACTATTCCAAATTGCTATACGTAGCACAGGAGCTACGCTAACTTGTGATAACTACGCACGTTTGCCTTTTTACAGTATATTTTTTATATGTTACACTAAAGAACTTTTCGCTTAAAAAATGCGCTCTATCTTCGTAGCGTCATAATGTTATAAGTAAAAGAGGTTAGTATATTTAATGGCCCCTCATCCACATTTCATTTGGCAATTAAATACGAAGGAATCCCTCAAATGACTCTTTTGCCGTCATAAGCGAATTAATGTTTACTTGGCACGAACTAGTGCAGTATAGTAAATATATCTACCGGCATAATACATGAAGAGAACTTAGTGAGTTTAAATTAATAATTTTATAAAGTAAGCAAGGTAGAGTTGAAGAGAATTAAGGGTATGCGAGTGTTCAAGTATTACGTAACGCATTTTTTGGAGATTTTTGAGCCTCCCTCCCCGTTGTTCTGTAGCCCCCCCTCTCCCCCTCAAAACGTTACGTCACACAATTCAGCATATTTTATTGAAATTGTACAAAAAAGGTCTCATTTGTCCTAATTTTGCAAACTTGGTTTATTAATTATTTTTTATAAAACAAACAATGTTACATATAATATTACGTTATTCGAAACCCCCGCCTCGCCCCTGTAACGTATCGTAACGTTTTAAGAGCTTCCCTCTCCCCAAATTGCGTTATGTAATACTTGAACGCTCCCTATAGCCTAGTTGCCTAGGTGCTAATTATACGGGTGAGTCGCCTTTACTTATAATGTTCTCCTCAACAATCAACCTCACAAATGTTTGCGCTCCTTCTCTCTATACTCCATATTGACTCGCACGGCCCACGATGGGGTTGAGACATTCTCGTGGGCCTCAAATATCCTAGAACCCCTCAGGTAATTACGATGAGAGCGCGCCAACGCGCATATCTCCGCCTGCAGGCTGTAAAAAACACAATTTGCGGTCATTTGACACTTCAAATTGCGCCACAGACCTCTATTATTTTATTTTACGCAGTTTAATATGCATTAGTACATCTGAAGTACAAGAAGTACATCTGAGTACACTTGACTGTCTCGTGGTCTAGTGGTAAACGTGTCAGGTCCCGGGTTCGAATCCCGGGTCGGACCAAAAATTGTTATTAGGTTTTTTTAAATTTCTAATGACAGTCCGGAGCCTGAAAGTTGGCGGTGTTACACCCCCGTGCCAGAGAGCACGTTAAGCCGGCGATCCTGAGACGCATTTCTGTCCGGTCGTGTCGGACTGCTGTCTCATCTGAATATGAGAATGAGGGAATAGAGAGTGCACTTGTGTCTGCGCACACACTTGTGTACTATAATATGTCCTGCGCATCTGGCTCGTCGGCTAGGACGACATTATTATTATTATTATTATTATTATTATGAAGTACATCTGAAATAAGCTGATCTTAACTGACAGTTACCTTCGTGAAGTAATAGTTGTGTTATCGAGTTTTGTTCGGCATTCTAGCTCTCACAAGTTTGAACGTTAATAGAGCAATGGCTAGATTTTGAGACTAAGTTCAGTTTTCTAGATCCCACTACGAAATATTGTTATCTCATAGAAATTAAATATAATTATAGGTATTATTTATATTAGATTTCAAAAATACCGTCTGAAGTCTCAGCACATTTTTAAATTTTCACTTTTTGGCCCCGGTGTCATTAAAGACATTCGGCTTCAAAGATATACCTAGGCTGTGTACTCTATGTCGCAGTCGGATTGTATAAACCGCCGTATTACATTACGGCTAGCCATTTAGAAAAACAGGGCCGTTTTGTAATGCGGCGG
>LUGF01038195.1:275580-297497 GCA_001625245.1 Calycopis cecrops
CCCTTTTTTTTACGCCAGGCTCTTCATTTCTCCGTAAGAGTTTTTCCCATTCAATTTTCTCTTGTCTCTGCAAAATTGTGTAGTCGGATGACAATATTATAATCAAAATGATACAATACTGCTTTATCAAAGTCGATTGATCAGCAATATGAATTCTCAAATAGCGTCAAAAGAAATAGTCAGACAAACTGCAACACATTCGATATTCAAAACGACTCGTCTATGGTCTATGGGGTAATTTGATTTTTCATTAGAATGTTGGCGGGCTATTACATGGCCGTCTTAGCCGGACCCGTCTAACCCGTTTCCCTTCCGCACATCCACTACTAAGTGGCCGCGTTCAAACCACTGTTTAGCAACGATTGCATTTCAAATTTGTTCCTAACGAACTAAGATATCGTTTGTTTGAATTGCCACAAAGTTAGATGAGATGTTTTCAGGACAGCCAATGCATTTTAGAACTAAATGAGCAACGGTAAATGTATTTTTTCTGCATAAAAGCTAATTATTAAGAGATAATACTTGATTCTATGAATTGAGGTCATTGTTTAAAGCCTTGCCTTTTGATTTGGTGGGATTTTTTTATGATTGACCCTTTGACTTGATGGGATGAATTGAGAAATTCCTACTTTTCTACTGACTAAGTTCGTCGTGGACCACATTTTTGCCTCTCTTTTGGGCTTCCTAGTTAATCAAAAGGACATGCGTAAGAGATGTGAGACCAGGCCCATAAAAAAGAAATTAATAAACGGTTTAATGTCAATCGACGTTATATCCATCCGTTCGCATCTTATGGACATAATATCATATAATTTCAAGATGGCGTCTGTAATTTCATATGTCATCAATATTACTCTTCCGAAACAAGACACTCTAGATCATATATCGACGCAAGGGAAAGGCAGAGAAACACTAACGTAACGTATAAAAAGGAAAACAATGAACAAATCATAGAAATCGGTACCGTAACCATTGTTACATGGGAGCCTCGAGCCATGCCGCTACATAACTCCAGCATCGCTTTCCCGCAGACACACACTGGCGGTTTTTGTGTCTGGTGATTGTGATTAGAATGGAAACCACTGCAAAGTGACAGCTATATCGTGGTTCGTGTGGTTTACAGGTTTGCATGAGGCTTTTGGGGAGGGAAGGATGGCTCGTCTGCAGAAGTATAGGGAACAAGCTTCTAGACTGCCACGCTAACTAGTAACTGAAATGTGAACCGAATTGCTAACCAATTTTCGTTTGTACGTATGATATGACATATGTCAACTTGTCACTGTCATTGTCTTTGGCTTAATGTTTTGCTAGCACTTGATTCCTAAAATGATCACTATAGCAAGTTACATTCGGCGAAAGTTGCTCCCTTATTTTTTTAAACTATAAAAAAATAAACGTTTTTGTTACAACTAAAACCATCGGCATTGCCGAGCTCAAACTGTCAATACGTACGATTATTTCGCCTTCTAATGGTTACATTTCATGGCAAATCGTCCGAAGTTTGCCTCCTTTTATTGCGAAAAAAAATATTTTCTTGGAAATTTGTTATACTGCATGCTTAGATAGTGGGCCGGTATTTCCGAGTGACGTCACAAGCCGTCGGTGTTACGCCATATTGTGACGTCATCTGGTGCGCATGAAGTGCCATATGTAAAAAGAGACAGTAAGGCGTTCTAATAACTTCGTGAAAAGTATTTAGATACCTGTTAAGTAAATATTCGCATCTTTGCAAATGACTATGAGCTATATATACCAATAACCAACTGTTTGCTTAACCCCTAGCTAACAAAAAGTATCTAGGTGCCTAATTAGGATATTGGAGAAAAGTCTATTAGAAAAATACACATATAATACAGAAATACGAATAATTTGGGATGTGCACATAGACTGTATCTCCCGGGATAGATGAGGGAATGTTTCAGTATTAAAGAGGTTTACAGCATTTAATGCTTGTTATACATAGTTATATATCAACAAGCTTCCGCCCGCGGCTTCGCCCGCGTGGATTTCGGACTTCAAAAATCCCTATAAATTTTAACTTATTATGTTATTCTGATATGAAAGCTATATTACTGCAAAGTTTCATGAAAATCCGTTCAGTAGTTTTAGTGTAAAAGAGTAACAAACATACAAACTTTCGCATTTATAATATTAGTAGAATTAATATTAATAAATACCATCTGGCAAACCATTCATTTATCATTTACCAAGCATTTTGCTAAGTATCACAAGGTGTCCGAAACTCCTTACATTTGTCGCCCGTTCCCTTTATTGTTATTTACCGATAGCTGAATAGACAATACGCGTGTAAATAGTTCCGTTCTAAACGAAGTCGCGGTGCTGAGCTAGTGATATAGGCCGACATTTCGCAATCCAGTTCGCGGGCTAGGTGCCATAGATACGGTCGCCGAGCACGCCACGTGTACCGTTGGGCCAATCTCAGACGACACGACCTACCTTCAGCTGATGTACTTCCATTAAAAATACTCTATGTCTATTGTCTATTGTATTGTCTATTGAAATATCGTGTCACGATGTTGGGCTGATCTCCGAAAAACTTTGTCCGAATTAAATTATAAACTACTAGCTGCGCCCCGCGGTTTTACCCGCGTGAATTTCGATATCTTAGAAAATCATCCCATGGCATCCCATAGGAAAATTTTTTTGGGATAAAAACTATCCTATGTGTTAATCCAAGTTACCCTCTATGTGTGTGACAAATTTCATGAAAATCGGCTCTGCAGTTTTTGCGTGAAGGAGTAACAAACAAACAAACATACAAACTTTCACATTTATAATATTAATAAGATATAAGTAATATATTTTATTTTGAATAACAAGCGCGCGATATTTTTATTGTCACAGCACCCCGTGACCCGGTCAGTTACATACAATATATAAATAAGTACTTAAACAACATGTTTACATGATACTGACAACACAAAATTTCTCTATGATATTTATTTATTTCGCTATAAATTTCACGGACATATGACTTAGATACATAGGATCATAGTGAATTCTTATTGTTTACACACTTACATTTCGTACGGCTCTAATACGATTAATTTGATAATTAATATACCTACTAAGATACTTTTTGGTTCGGCAATCGGTAAAATTAGTGTTAGGAAAGTGTTTGTAGAAAAATACTTATCACGTTTTAGGTGAAAATATGCAGCTAGAGTATGGAGGGTAGAGTAGATAGTGATATTTTCGTAACGGCATAAACAGGTGCAAACACGAGCTATTATTCTATTTTATAAGATTATTAACGATACATTTTCAATTAACTCTTTTCGGTTTCGGTTTAAAGAATTTATTCTCATAAAGAATTAACAAAATTCACTTAACATGAGAAATTAACAAAATATTCTTATCTAAACATAATTACACGTATGCGATCATGCTTCTTATAATTAGGATATAGTATTACACAAGGACTAATAACTTTTAATAAACTTTATAATGTTAATAATGGATTAAACTAATTCTGAATAATGAAGGTGTTGAAGAATTCAATTTATTTATTTTATAATTCTAGTAGATATAATAATATGATGTTACATAGCACAAGCACGCTGTGCGCTATAAGCGTAATTTTATCCCACGCACCATTTTAATATGGAATCAGCTGCCCCCCTCGGTATTTCCGGACCGATACGACCTAGGGATCTTCAAGAAAAGAGCTTATTCTTTCCTCATAGGTCCGCAACGCATCTGTTAGACCTCTGGTGTTACGGATGTCTGTGGGCGTTGGTGTTCACTTTACATTTACATCAGGTGACCTAACTGCTCGTTTGCCTCCTATGCTATAAAAAAAAATAATTAAACTACTACAATTTACCATTTTAGGTATCCAAATGTAGGTACGTAATAGCTTTTATCAAATTATTTTTTTCAAGCCTACTCTTACTTTGTATCAATCGACCACAGACTATACAGGCTGTGAAACATTCACGTTCAATATTCTTTACCAGGGCAGGCGAACCTTTTTGGGCATACGTGTTAATTTTGTAAAAAAATGTTAAATGGGGAGTTAGGTTAGCACACATGATACTTTTAGACGCGTAGACCGACGATTTTGCGACTGCATCGAATGCAATCGCACGACTCCGTGACTCTGCGATCGGTTGCAGTAGAGTCGTGCGATTACATCGATGCAGTATCGCGATCTCGCTACTGCATTTAGACGTTAATTGACATTAATTAACATATTTACAACAATATTATATACCATAGTAAGTACAACAGTACTATGGAACCAGCTGCCTTCCTAGGTATTTCCGATCCGATAGGACTTAGGGATCTTCAAGAAAAGAGCAATCTTTCTTAAAGGCCGGCATCGCGTCTGCAAGACACCTAGTTTTGCGGATGTCTATGGGCGGCGGTAGTTACTAAGCAGCTGCTCGTTTGCCTCCTATAACATAAAAAAAACTTTAGTGATTAAATCGCTGCGTCGAAAATCGTCTTGAAGTGAGCGCTCCCCGCGTCTAGTTGCTGCGTTCAGCTTCTAAAAAGCGACTAAATCGCCGGTCGTCGCGTCTAAACGTATCGTGTGTGCTGTAGCCCTTAGTCGGGCCATCAAACAATATTGACTTTGTGATAACTTGACAAATAATAATAAAAAATATTACCAAATCAAAAATCAATATTTATCAGAAAAAAAAACGTGCCATGGGTTCACCATCCCTGTTCTATACCATAACCGGCAAAACGGCCGCCGTCCAGTTTTTGTTATTCCCAAAACTCGCTTATTTCTAACGAGTGCAGTTTCAAGGACCGGTTCCCTCTTAGCCTCAGTGCAAGTGCCTCCGGACGCTGAATGTCAAATAAGTGACATTGAAAACTCCTTGGGTTAACTTTTTTTGGCGGGCTAACTTGACATACTAATACTTTTGAACGTCAATCACGTTTCAAATTTTTGCCACCCAGAGCGTTCTATGAAATTTTGCTCAGATAGGTCAAAAATTTAAATTAGAAAAAATTGATATTTCCGTTACCTACAACCTGTTCCACAAGTAATTACGGTACTTTGCAGGCTAGACTGAAGTGTTGTGACGAATCCATGAACATTTAAATGTAAATTGCGTAAATTGTTGAAGTTGAAAGTAATTAAAATTCAGCAATTATTAAATTTACTATCATCATCTTATTTAAATTGTTAAAATCTGGCAATAGGTTTGAACTCCATAAAATTGGATCCACCGATTTTGATGATATCTACCATGTATATTTGCTACGTATGAGAGAATGGGTCAAAGTTTATTTCAATGTTTTATTCCGATGTCTTCACAAAGTTTCGCGAGTATAATCGCGGGCGCAGTTAGTATACTATTTGAAAATATATTGGGCGGAGTCTTTATTGCTGACTGTACTTGCTAGTATGACTGGCGAAATAGTATTAGGCTTTCAATGAGCCATGCGAATAGTCCGTCCAGGCATGGTGACAGTCAGATAGTCGAGGTACTGCACATATTATTGACTAGCTGACAACACCAGTAAAGTGTAAACTTGTAAAATCTACCCCCTTGGGAACCATGTGTGTTTAAGTATAAAAAGGTGATAAAAAACCATTTTAATGTTATTCCTGGTCTGTTTGTTTGACTGACTCGTGGTCTAGTGGTAAGCGTGTTCAACCACAGACGTGAGACCCCGGGTTCGAATCCCGGACCAAAGTGTTATTGGGATTTTTCAATTTTTAATAACAGTCCGTGTCCGGAGTCAGGAAGTTGGCGGTGTTGCACCCGCGTGCCTCGGAGAGCACGTTAAGCCGTCGGTCTTGTGTCTATGTTTAGACATCACAACATTACATTAGCAAGACTTTTTTTTTCTCGCGGGGAAATGCATTTACGCACTGCCATCGGTCCGAGGTAAGGTCCGGTGGATGTGTGTGGGACTCCCGGATAAACCGAATACCCACTAAAACCCCGCGGGTGCCAACGGCCGCCTATACTGAGGTGCCCCGGATCTGTCAGCAACAACGTAAAGGACCGGACTTCTCCAAAATAGTGGGGCTAATCCGACAGTACATTGTGCGAGACTGCTCGAACAAATACTAATAAAGCTTTTTTTTTTCAGATAACGATCGTCTTAATGCCGCCCTCTGGGAGGGTATGTGGCAGGAGAGACGCAAACTAAACGAGGTAAGGTCAAGGTCGAAGGCTTCTTAAAAGTACTACTCGGACGCGGTAAATTGGAACCTGGCAAGAATGCGAAGAATACTCTCATGTCTAGCCCCGCACTTGTCTTGCACCGATGTCGCCCTAACATGGAGACATCGGGGGAAGTGCGGGGGTAGAGAGCGGGAAATGGCATTTTTGCCAGGTTTCAACATACCGCGTCCGAGTGGTAAATTATAATAAAATACAGAAGAAAACATGTAAAATATATGCATCCACATGATTTGTGTCGGATGTAAAAGAGATTTTATACATTAAAAAAAAGGTAAATATTTGTTTACATGATTACAAGTATTGTGTTTATAAATGTGGACCCATTTATAACCACAAAATGTGTAACGCCTAAAATACAATAGTTATTAGTAATAGTATTTTTGTTGTTTGTGGGAATTTTATATAATCGAGATGTTAGTCATGCAGATGAAAATAGCGATGAGCTCTTAAATAATGTTTACATCATCGGGTTTTTTATCAAGTGGTGGCAGAGGGCTATCGAGCCGTGGTCACATGGTCTGAACGAGAACAAAAATGAGTTATTTTTAATCTCTAATTTTATATTAATAATATAAAGCTGAAGAGTTTGTTTTTCTGTTTGTTTGAACGCGCTTATCACTGGACCTGGTCCTATTTGAACAATTCTTTCAGTATTAGCTAGTCTATTTTTTTTTTTTTTAATTTTATCCGATTGCGGTAAAAAAACGAATTTACGTAAACGAACTTACGGGCGTTCGCTCGTAATTTAAGTGGTGTAACGAGAGCCTTTAGATAACAAGCGACGCCCATGGACATCGATTGTTCTGAAGATCCGTTGTCCGCCTCTCCTCCTCTTCGCTAATAGGCCACCGGCTACTCACAAAACGCAGGAAATGCGACAACTTAGCTGTTATTTTACTCAGCTCCCTGGTCGTGCCGACCCAATTCCACCCCAAAATACAAAAATACATATTTTTTTATTATTTTAATAATAAAAAAACTGGCGTGTGCACAATATGGACGCACGTAAGGAATCTATACTTTGTCGTAACACATCAAAAGTCATATAAATGTAGGTCACTGCCATTTCTGACAACTAGCTGTCACTGGTCTGACAAGACGTCGTTACCAAAAATATTTTGTCGTATAGGGACCGTGCACGAAACATAGAGGCAGCACTTTCGCCGAATTTAACGCGCCCTAGTGATCATTTTAGGAATTAAGTAATAACAAAACACAATGGCAATGACATGTTGACATATGTCATATAATACGTATTAGGAAGTACCTATTTCTTGTATTGATCATTTGTTTAGAAAATTTGTTAGCACGAGGTTCACATTTCAGCGTTAGCGTGGCGGTCTAGAAGCTTGTTCCCTATTACCAATCTCTTTACATGAACAAAATAAAGCAAGCAATTCCACTTGTAACACCGTTCGAACAAAAAAAAAACATAGCGACATAATAACCACATGTAAAAGCAACAATAATCACCCGATTCTTTTGCTCGGGCAGATTCGTGAGCTTCAATTGTAACGCCAGGCCACAATTAGTCCTTCCGAAAAACAAAGTTAACACTCGAGCAACAACTAAACGCGCACTCACACGTATCATTATTGTATCACATCCCCGTATTACCGTATCAGGGTATTGACGGCGCAGGCACACTTTACAACACGATCTCACACCTTACCTGATTCCGATTCGCAGTCACGCAAAGGTCGCATCTCTTCTTTTTAACCGATGATGTATTGTACAACTTGGAGGTTATTTTTAGAACAAACGCGAGAGGATATGAAAAAAAATATTTAAACCTTTTTTGTGAGTGGGATATCCTTTTAAAATGTCAGTAAGGAAAGTAAATGACTTGATAACGACACCATGGAAGTAGATTATAGATTATATAGTACTTAGATGTCTTTGCTCTATTATTCTACATAATATATGAGAATACGTACGAGTTAAAGTACCTTAACTATAGCTATATTCATGGCATTATACTTGTAATTTTGAGCTTTTAAAATATATTTTTACTTGTTCTTCACAAACTAAATGCTTTCACAATATAACCCGAGGTGGATTGCACCGGTTGTTGAAGATAATGCTATTTAAACGAGAAGTAAAAAATTTATTTGGTACACACACACACAGCAAGAATTTTAATCTGCTCCTCTCCTCATATGCTCTTGATTAATACTAACACATAAAGAAGGATACAGAATTAAAATATGTAGAGATTAAAATACTGATTGTAATAATGCATTATAATCTTCTATTTATTCATAAAAAAGCTGAAGAGGTTCGAAAGTATGTACATGGAAAGATCAACAAAAATCTGTGTGCTAAACCACACAACTGTAAAACTTAATAATTGATTTAATACACAAATTCATTATCATAGTTATAATCATCGAAATAAAAAACTCTTCTATTTCGATGGTTATAATACAACACAAAACAATATGTCATATTAAGATATTTATTTTTTAAAATACAAAAAAGTTTCACTTAAATCGAATTCGAATTTTGAATTTGAATGACAACTTCAGTTCCGCTTCCAGCCTCGCCCGATCAATACATTTTTATAACGCTCTCACCAGCTTATTTCTCAACTCAAGTGAGGAAGTTTTACTTCAATAAATGTTTGCTGGGTATGCTTAGATTCGGTAATAGAACAGGTCCCAACACTTTTTAGAATTTCGGTTAGTTTTTCTGTTTCCATTTTAAAGCGGCCAATTAGCCATTTAGCTGAATGATGATTTTAATAAAAACTCTACTTACCTGTCGAGAAAATAACCAGCCATGATGCACGTTTTAAAAATTTATGGTTACCTTGGGCTAGATTTCACGCAAGTACCTACTACGTGGCTGTTGTGACAAGAATATGTTTGAAGAATTAAGATATTACTTGCATTTCTGTATTTAAATACAGAAAAAAGAACTATGTACTTTACAAAGAACAAACTGTATTTTCGGCACTGTTATTAAAACAATCAGGATGCTTTATTTTAACCGCTAGATGTCGCTTTCATTTGACTCTACATTCCTACATCGCGCTATGGAAAACGCGTGTCGTCTAACGACGCGATAGAGCAAATCTACAGAAATACACAGATTTACCTCCCACGCAGCGTCTGGCGTGGGTGGTCAGTCTGTTAAAGATGAACAATTAGGAATTAGCTGCCCTCCTCGGTATTTCCGGACCGATACGACCTAGGGATCTTCAAGAAAAGAGCTTATCATTTCCTCAAAGGTCAGCAACGCATCTGTTAGACCTCTGGTGATATGGATGTCTGTGGGTGTTGGTGATCACTTTACATTAGGTGACCTAACTGCTCGTTTGCCTCCTATGCTATAAATATATACTTACTTATATACAGGGTTATTTTTCAGTCACCGGCCAAATTTTCAGGTTTGGTTCAAAATCAGTAATACATTCGATTTATGAAATAAAATAGGGTAGTATTTAATCTTACAACTGTAAATCCACATTTTTCTATCAAAGTATTCAAAATTGCTAACAAAAATACTGAATTGCACACTAAATTTGCAATCAAATAAATCAAATATACTACACTGTTTGATGTTTAAACCTAATCTATTTTACTGAATTACTATCTGTTAACTCATAGTAAATCTAATTATCCTTTTAGTGCAACGAAACATTTAATCTGTTTTTTTGGAATATGTCACCTATTAAATTGTAAAGAACATGAGTTATTATAAATAAAACACCAGTTAATCGGTTAATCAGTCATGTTATAAATTTTGGTCTTCTGACCCACTATGATTAACAAGTGGTCGATCCATGTATAAAATTGGACCAAGTGTTCCAAGTGCAAATAAAAAAAATATCCTAACAACCTAACAACTTCGAACCTATCGGGGTAAATTTGGGTCTTCTGACCCACTATGATTAACTATTACAAGTTGTCCATCCGATTATGAAATTGGACTAAATGTTACGAGTGCAAATAAAAAAAAATATCCTAACAACTTCGAACCTATCGGGGTAAATTTGGGTCTTATGACCCACTATGATTAACTATTACAAGTTGTCGATCCGATTATGAAATTGGACCAAGTGTTCCGAGTGCAAAAAAAAAATCCTAACAACCTAACAACTTCGAACCTATCGGGTTAATTTGGTTCGTATGATTAACTATTACAAGTGGTCGATCCGAGTATAAAATTAGACTTGGATTGGGGATTGCAAATTCGGTGATAGTATTGGATAATTTAGTGTGCAAATCAGTATTTTTGTTATACGGCAAGTAATTTTGTTGTAGAATGCTTATATCTGTGGTTTTAACAAGATTTTCGTAGTAAAATTAGATAAATAAAGTCGCTAACTCTGATATATTTTAGACAATTTATTATACTACACATTTAGTTATACAATTATTTAATTTGATAAACATTCGTTTATTTTGATATGCTGGTACATTATTAGTGCATAATTGTTGTTTGCTTAAATTTTAAATAGAGGTGCAATTAAAAATTCCCCAATAAAATATAGTAAAAAAATAATTAGATACAATTTATATATATATATACATCCATCAACCCAGCTGCAGTGCCCTCTACGATACGCTTGCCATGACGTGGTCTCCACTCTTGAACACTTTTGCGTACGACATCACTATGCCAATTTGCCAATGAATATTATCTCTATACTCTCTCCTTCAGCAATGCTATAAGTCCTCTAGCGTTGCAAATATCTATGGGTGTCGGTGATCACTTCAAGTGGCCCAATTGCTCGTTTGCCACTTATGCTAATTGCTATAAAAAAAATAAACTTTACAGCTAAAATGTATTACGAAAAACTTGAAATGCTAATAGAAATAACAAAGATACCACAGAGAGATGTTTAGAGAAAGTTATTGTTTGGCAATTAGAAATTGAAGAAGAAATTGTTTTAAATTACTAAAGTTAGTAGTAGTTCATTTGTTTTCTACAGAAGACAATATACAAGAGTTGATTATTATTATAATTCTCAATTTTTACGTAAGTAAATATGAAGAGAAGAAATACTAAAATAAAAAATATAAGAGATTATTATATATTATATATCCATTGACAAAGGTAGGTTAATAAAACTTATAACTTATTATGGTGAAAAAATAAAAACAAAACTATTTTTATATAGAACAAATAGTATTTGAAGCATTTTATTAAAGTTATCATACTTTTATCGCTAGATGTCGCTGTACATTTTTCCCCGATTCCTACATCGCGCTATAGAAAACGCGGCTCGTTTAATGACTACCCCGAGCCAACGTTGTTAAATCATACTTACCTGGCGTAGGGGACACCGTGATCACTAAGGCGGTTCCCCCAGAGCGAGGCCCTTCCATTGCACTGCGGTTTGGTTGACCTCTGCGATTATCCCTAATGCGGATAACTCGGGCGCGTTATTTTTGGTAGTGGGGACTGCGTACGCGCCGTCCCCTTCGTAATAATATTTTAAAACGTCACCTTATTATGGAGGCATAGTAAAGCAATGTGGAAAAAAATCTATTGCGTTTTACGGAGAATGCTGAATTATTAGACTCTCTACTTTTTAAGAGAAGTCTGAAGCATACCCATCCCTTACCTGGTTTGGTTTCAAGGCTTCCTATTTTTTTTAATGGTATGGTGGGCAAACGTCATTGGAGCCATTTTCATGACTACCGACGCCTATTATAGATATCCGCAAAGAGGCTACGCATGCGCAGCCCTACTTTCTCCTCCCACCGCCATGGGCCACCGGCTACTTAAACACCACACGAAACGCGACAGCACAGCTGTCACTTTACGCCGGTCGTACTGGCCCAACTCTGCTGCATACAAGCATGCAGTGTGGCACTACCTCTACAAAATACATAAATAATATTAGTTATACTTTTTATAATATTCTACTGTATTAAAAAAAACGAAACTTCTTATCTACGACTGAAATTATCGCAATAAAATGATAACAAATGATTCAATTTCTATATCGTCTTTAATCTTAAACTCTGGTATGTGTTAGACCAAATTATTCTCCTCGCTGCTTCTCGGCGAGTTGTTCAATAAAACATAGTATAAGGACCAGACATGATCACACTGTCACTAACAAATAATCAACAACAACAATACACCTCTACACCTTCCTTCCCGGCGTAGGTATCTCACACATCCTTCAAATGCCAGACACAACAATTTCTTATGTGTGATTATATAATTAGCGAATTTTATTTCCTCCTATTGTTTTAAGCTTACAAGGTCTATATATAATGGTTAAATATTTTACGTTAATATAAAGATATTTTTGTCAAGATTGACTACTTTGATGGTAGAGTTCGAATGACAAAGTTACACACAACACAAATTGTAGCACCAGCTACGGTTTTTTGCATATTGCATTATACTAGTGAGTTCGTGACATAATCACGAAAAAGAACTTACTTATCAGTCAATATCTGCCCACTGTAGGGCCTTTTCTCTTTCACGCCATTTTGTATTCTGGCCAATTTTCGGCATCCCTGATCCACACCATTCATGGGAAAAATGCCAAGGTTAAGATGTTGTCTGTCTACCGGGCGGCTGGTCTGCCCGCGTATCCTTCTCTAGGCTTCCACTCTGTTACGGCGTTCGTCAACCTGCCGTGTTTTCGTCTTCCAAGTTCCTGATCATTTCCACTTTTATTCAGTTATTCGCTTGCCCACATCAATTACTCTTATTATTCTTATTTTTCTTCTACTCTTTACTCCTATTATCCGTCGGATATCTGTGTTACAAAATATCATAGATTGTATCGATAGCCTACTATTGATATTTTCACGCTTTGATAAGTTCAACTTGACTCCAATGCTTTTTTTTCCGAACCTGAACTTTTGCGGATCGGATTTGAAAATTCCCAAGTGACAACTCTATCTTTATAGAAAAGGAGATTCACCAAAGTAAATTGGCCTTATAATATAATAATAATTATCACTCAAAAGTCAAAGTAAAGAACAATATAACGGTATCTCGAATACTTTGTATGCATAATTGTATTTTTAAGAATGTGTTTTATAAAAGCCGTAATACATCGATGTGCCAGACAGAAAAAAATATTTTAAAGTTGGTAGAATTAAATCTCCAGCTGGCACCATAAATTGTCGGGCATAGACAAGCAACATGGCAGCTTGTTCTATATTATCTCTGGTATACTCTTTAGTTTTGTTCCCTTGTTACATCGACGTCTGATAAAGTGTAGATTATGCAGAAGATGTAAAGGATGTAGATAGCCAAGGATGCAATTAAAAGTTTTATTATTTTACATTTAAGTTGTCTCGTTGATTATATTGTTAAGATATTTAACATGCTCATGCAATACAATTGATAATTTCCATGATGGTTAATATTTAAATATTAGCCGGAGTCCTGTTACTCCTGTTGCTGATAGAGCCTGGACATTCCATCCTGGCGGCCGAAGGATCTCGCAGTGGTTTTTAGTCGGTAGTGGAACTCTTGTGCCGGGTCCGACACACCCTGCCGGCTCCACCAGGGCCGGTTGGACGGTGCATAAATGCATTTTCCCTGCGACAAAAAAAAATAAACATAAAATAAAAACATCTACCCTCTTTTGATAAATATTTTATGCATACTTAACTTTTCTTATTCCATTACTTAAACTAGCTTATCCGTTTCAAGATACAGAAAATTTGAATATTTGTAATAATAAAAATGTTTTTTTCAATAACATTCAGTGTTTTGAATGTTAACTCTATACTCTATACCCTGTTTGCGCTTCGATAGCTCATTTTACAAAATTAAAACACGTTGCAGACATTACAAATATATTGCAAACTTTTACATTTTACATTAAGTATGAATTGTACGTTGTGCGCGTACGTTCGGCTTGACCGTCCGCGTTGAAGAGGGGACGTGGCCGGTGACGCGGTGAGCTCGGTGCCTCTCGCCCCGCGCCCCGCACCGACGTCATGACTGTAGCCCGCGCCCCGCACCGATGTGAAGACGGCTCGAACAACCCTATACTTATTAATATTTTCTTTTTTTTCTTAAATTGTGTTTTTCAGTGTACCTATTAATCATGTTTTAAATCGTGTCGTTATTTATTTATTGTGTACTAGTCTCGTATTTTATATAAAGCAGTTTGGCACTGAATAAAGAATTTTCTATTTTCTATAGCTCCCTAGACCCTATGGACGATTTTCGAGCACGTTTTGTTTTATTTTAATATTGTTAATTTTTGTATTATTTCTATATAGAACAAGTGACACGTACTGGCAGTTAAAACTAGATATGCCTTCAGGTTACACTATAAAAGAACAAAAATGACACTGTCAAAAACTCTACTTGGATCTATGCTGTACAGACATAGAAGTTGTAACAACTTATAGAATGGGGTTATTCTCCAGTCGCGTGATGTTTAATGTGAGCTTTGTTATTCTATATTAAACACTACATCATCGTAAAAGCGCCCCTCAATCCAAATCCACCTCTATCACCATGTGGTAGAGTCAATTTTACTTCGCACTCGGGCTAGCATGTAAAGATGACAATCTGGCGAATTGGTTGTTTTATTAGTTAAGTGCATGCGTACCGATAAACCGTGGATTTTCAATTTCCAATTAACGCGATCGGACCGTGAAGGTTTTATTGGGCTTTAAGCCTAAGGCGGTCCGTACACGATCAATTATATGGTGCAATAATAAGTAATTATATTCTAATAAATTTTCTATCATTGCTCAATCTTCAATGTTAAACGGTCAAGATGATTGTCAAATTGTTAATGAAACTATTCGTAGTGTTGCAATTGATCCTCCTAAGAGACATCATGGCATGGCCCATAGGGGGGGGGGGGNNNNAGTTGGCTCTGTATCTGTATAACCTTTATACGGATGTTTATGGGCGCCGGTAGTCATGAAAATGGCGACTGCTCGTTTTCCGGTCGTTTCTCTCCGGTCGTGTCGGACTGCCTTGTCATCGCTGTAAGAGGATAGAGAGTGTACTTATGCTGTTGACTAATCTCTACATCGATAGCCTTAGCCGAAATTCGGCTAAACCTCAAATGCAATGCAGAGATAGCCAAAATTCGGCTAGGAGTCCATTACCTCGAATGCAATGTCAAAATATACGATCATTATGTTGTCATGTCGTTGGCTAATCTCTACAGAGATAGCCGAAATTCGGCCATAAGTACAATACCTCGAATGCAATGTCAAATATACTCCTAACATCCGCTCCTACCATACAAGGCTTACTCCAATATTTGTTCTCGATCTGTTGACTTTGGCATTTAGCGAGTACCAAGGTGGAGTACCGTTAGGTGCCACCCAAAATGCACCTTACACCAGGGCTACAAGGTACATAATGCAGTGGACGCAGTTGCATTCCGGACCGTTGAAGTCTTTCGCCTGATAGCTTGTATGGCCTATTTTATAGATAGACCAGTGGTTCTCAAACTCTGGTAACCGATACCCAAAAGATCCTCGTAATTGTTATCCTGAAGGAGCTGAAGACGACTCCCCTTCAATGGCCCACCGGAAACTCACAAAAGGAATTAAAAACAGCTGTCACTTTGCTACAACATTGTGAAAACGACACTAAGCTAAGGGAGCAAGAGAGCTCGTGCATTACAAGATGACTCTCTCTTACTCACACTATCTCCTATTAATGAGGAAGTAATATGATTTTAGCAATCCGGTTACGAGCTCGGTAATTAGTAATGACTATCTTTCGTGCGATTGTGAGTACAAGAGTACAAGTGGCCCAATGGAGTTAACTAATAAAAGAGGGCAAGACATGCATAACTTATGACTGTAAAAGAGGATACTAACAAAACTGCTATGTGATTTTTATATAATATGAGGCAAACGAGCAATCAGAGTACTGCAGCAGCGAAGATAACTGCCTAAACCTTTAACTCATTGCTATATTCTATCTACATATTTGATACTGAAGTTAAGTCTAAATTCTGTCTCCAGTAGCTTAGTTTAACTTAAAATAAATCACTGATATTCCATAGTAACGTCACCTCCCTAATTCACCCTTTTGGGGTTAAATTTTTAAAATTTATTGTATAGTGTTCACTTACATCATGAGAAGAACCCATGTACCTCATTTCAGGTTTCTTGGAACAGTTGCTTAGGCTGTGCATTGATATATAAGTCACCCAGCGATGCTTATAATACAAGGTTGATAAAACCGAGAGGCATTAAATGAGATATTTAGTGTATCATTTTCAGGCTACACTACAAAAATCAAATTAATCAGAACATATACAACATATCAACAATAGCTACAGGAATTTTTTAAAGTTCTTTCTCACTTCGTACACTCTGTATCGTCAGCTATCCTCGAGTCGCAGTCATTCACCCCGTCAATAGTATTTTCATATACTTTTCGTAAACTTGTTTTCATTAGTTTCGGATTAACAGTAGGCATTTATATTATACGTAGTTTCATTTAATACCTCTCATCAACGTTGTATATGTATAGATTGAAAAAAGCAGTAAAGAGTTTGAGAACCGACGAGCTATAGAGTTGTACTCGCCCGCGGCTATGTCCGTACATTATAGGCCCATGTTTGTACAAACTAAATGGATAAATGTTACCCTCAGTCCTCACTAGCCAGACCTCTTATTTGCTTTTTAATTTTTGATTCGGACTCTAAAATTACCTACATTCAGCCTTGCCTTCTTTGTCTTCTTTCTTTTTTAATTCTTAATTATTGTGTTCAAGTTTGTGATGCGTAAAAAAATCGTTGAATGAAACTAGCTTTAATACAGCATGGAAAGTCTCTGACAATGAAAATTAAGCCGAATCTTACATAGCAACCCAAGCTTTTTGGGTACATTTTAAAAGCCGCTTTTTTTGGATATTCATGATTAACGCTTTTAAACATCCCCACAAGGCCATCTAAGCTATAAACAAACATACAACTACGCCGGTAGGTACTACGCGAGAGCCATACCTATTTGGTAGGTCTCAATCCAGTTGGTGTGCTGTGGAGTATTTATATTTGATTTATCTGATATGGCTACTTTTTTTTAATTTGCGCAAGGGCTTTTTTATCCTTTGGCTTTTGAAAGTTCCTAATTTCCAAGATTTTCCTGCCCTTCATGTCATGCCGCCCTTAGGCCTGTTCCTAAGTTCTGGTTTTTCTGGTTATTCTGCCTGTACAGGCTGCAATTCATAAAATATTCTCTCGCAAAACATAATACCCATGGCGCAGTGGGGAAATAACTTCCTGGAAGCTGATACAATCCACATACGTTGCGTCATGTTCAATGATTAATATTCAATCGAATGATCAGTAATCATTGTACGATGTAACTGCACGGACGCAATCATTAATAATTGTATAATGATTTTATTGACGATCAAAGGGAAATGAGGTTCTGCGTTGAATTAGAAAATGCAAGTAGGTAATAAAAATATTTAAAATCCAATTTTACTTGGCTCGACAGAGATATTTTTAAGTTAACATCGTTTGTCGCAGTTGCTGGATATTTTTTGTAGAAGTTATTTCGTAAAATGGGACAAAAATATTATAGAAAACAGAAGTAGCGCTATTTCATTTGAATAAGGAATTATTCGATTAAATATATTTTAATCCAACTTTTTTCATACTTTAAACTTAGACTTAACTTAAACTTTAAACTTAAAGTGGACAAACATAAAGTGGACAGCGCTTTCTGACGCTGTCCACTTTATGTTTAAAGTTTTTTATCTATTTCGTCACTGCCCATATATTTTCAATGATTATTGTCTTCAAATGTATTACGACTGAATTTTAGTTGTATGTGGACATGTCCGATGTTACAAATCATGCGGAAATACAATATTCAGTTTACTACAAGTTTAAAATGATTTGAACTTGTTTTGATGATTAAAATTATCAATAGCTATATTAATACCTACTGTTAATTTTAATCGATGATCACATCGGTTAGAGATTCTTGTTAGATATGTAACATGGAGCGTGAACATTAAGTTGGAACTAAGAAATAGTAATAAAAAACAAACAAATGTGCCTATAGGTAGGTACTCCTCCTTTTAAAGTTAGTAAAATACAGCATATTTAAGTACACAGAAAAAACTAGACCGCGTATATCTAAACCTACAGTTAAACCAGTTATTAGTTAAAAAAAACTAAACAACGTTTAGTTAAAACTAAATACTTAACCTGTTATTAGTTAAATTCTATGTGTCGTTCTTTAACTATTTCCCTCGCGTGACGTCACTGCCAGCTTCCTGTTGCGGATGTCTGTTGGCCTTGGCGCAGCTATTGTGTGTCACAGATAATTAATTCACGTAAACCAGCGTCAGCGCGGGCTCAAGACGTGCTTCTAACAAAACATTGTCATAAGAAAAAACTAGAAAAATGAAGCTAAGTTTTTGGATATCTTCGTGTATTTCCAGCCGTGGGGTGGGGTGGCAGCAGTGATGAGGGCTGATGATGAAGTTTGTGGAGTTTAGTCTTTCAGGTAACATGTTTAAAGCTCGCGGTATGAAAAAAAATGAGGAGCAATTAATTTACCTATTCATAGTTTACCACAGGTTCCAACGCCTTTTACCTGAGAAAAATAATTGGTAGTGCCATGCAGCCGAATTAGATCGGCACGACTGGGCAGGTACCTCTCGCTCAGATGATACCACCGTAAAGTGACGGCTATTGTCTCACTAAGTATTTTAGCAACTTTTTATATTTCAATGGTAAATTGGAAGGTAGGAAGAAAGGATGATGACAAACACAACAGCACATTTTAAAGTAGCATAAAGTTTACTTGTGTGCGTGGCTTCGATACGGGAATGATGAGAAGAGAGTATCTAGAGAAATATGTGAATACCTAGGTCGTGTACGTACTTAAATATGTACCAAGTAAGGATGCAGGTACTATAAAAGTCGGACTTATCGTTAGATCTAAATTTTTATATCCATTTTGGTTGTGAGGTCAAATTAAGCAAATAGCTAATAATGGGTTATAAATGTTTACCGCGAAACCTTACCTCAAAATATTAAACCAAGGACTCGGAAAATCATAAGCAGTTAAAAATGAGTTCTATTTTACTCGACTGAAGATTATTGTTGCCAAACAACAAGTTAATCTGAAATAGATTTTAGTCAATTTTGATAAAGATCAAATCAGATTGTTGTATTTCGTCTAATAATTTAAATATTAGGTGTTATTAAGGTAAAATGAGATCATGAGTATATTACACACACACACGCAAATATATATAACACATAGACATGTGTGATATCATAGAGATATAAAGAAATATATGTATGTGTGGTATATTGTGATACGTCATTAACTCCTTTTATACAGCTTGAGTATGATGATAGTTATTTTAATGACGTATGATAATTGTGCTACAAATTGTTTAATAAGATGTGCTGCCTTGCCTCCGATCCAGGTCTCTTTGACTCATCAGTACTTATGTCAGTGGGCGAATATCAGCAGAGATTCAACAGGGTGTCCTGTTGCTGACAGATCCGAGTCACTTCGCAACGCCTGAATGAAGTGGTTTTAGCCGATAGTGCTACAACCATGTTCTGTGACCGACACACCCTCCCGGCTCATCCAAGGTCTTTTGGGAGGTGCGCAAAAGCATTTTCCCCGAAAAAAGTCTATAGAGGTGTCCATAATACATTTGGTTGCAGAGCCGAATTTCGTCTAGTACATTATTATTACAATTGCATCAAGAATACATTAGACTGTATCCCCGGTAAATACATTTGCTTGTAATTGCACCGAGTATTATCAAGAAACCTTTTTACCGAGCGAAGATAATAGTGACGGGGGGATAAAACGAGCTCGATCACATCAAAGGAGGCTGTTACATGAAATACATTTTACATAGCTTGGACTGCGGGCGGGTAGCGGCCGGCCAGGCGCGAGTGGAGCTGGGCACCAGGGGTTCCGTACCAGACGACAGACTTACATTACCCCTTTATTAATGTAGCTATTATAATTAGTGTTTGTCTGTATCTTCTTTATACAATTGTAAGCTGTGCCTTTGTTATGTGAGGATCTTTAGCAAAATTGTTGTGCATGAGCTCACGTATCTTTCCGACTTGATAAGACTAATTTTTGACAGATGTCGCCACTGTCATTCTAAAGAATTACATATCAATTCATTCTTTTATACAATAGGACATGCGAAATTTTAGATTATATAAATAAATATCTGTGGAATTTACACACCACGTTAGCCTAGCCCCGTGCTAAGTACCGTAATGACTTGTGTTACGGGTACTACACAACGGAATATAATTAATATTACGTTTTATAAATTTAAGAAATTTATATATTTAAGATTTTTAATAAAGGAATGCATACAATAAATAGATAAACATCCATGACCAAGGCGGGATTCGATCCCGCGACCCCTGGCGCACTCCTCTCCGAGCCCTGTACCACTGCGCCAGCCTGGTCGTCAAGATTAAGATATAGGGACCTGTGTTTGCATTGTAAATTATCCCATTAATTATCATTTTTTATGACTCTACATTGCATGCATGCATGTAGCCGAATTGAGCTGGCACGACCGGAGATGTATATGCACTTACAGGGTAGTGGCTTAAAAAAGAATAAAAGTATCCGGTGGCCCGTGGGAACCAGGAATGTGGGCAACGCATCTGTGTAACCTCTATATGCTCAGGTCTATGGACGTTGATAGTTATGAAAATGGAAAAAAGTCCGATTACGTATCATATTAGACATCCGGTCAACGAAGTGATGATATAATTTGTGTTTTTTTTTAATTTCGATGTATCCTATAATTCTTTTTTTTTCTTTCTGTAGTACGGAACCCTAATAACCGGCTCAGCCGCGTGCAGCCTTGATGAGATAAAATAAATGTGATTAAGAGACAAAAACTTATCCACTACGTCTATTTTCAACACAATAAGTAAAAAGGTATTCGCGCGTAAAAACTTCGGCCGCCATTTTTATCTGGCGTTTGACGTGCGCCTTTTCGCTACTGGGAATGCCGAATAAAAAAAAACATTGGTATATTTATTCTGTACTACTTAGATATATTTAATATAAGGCGACAAACGAGCAATCGGAGCCATTTTCTTGACTAACGACGCCCCTTGACATCCGCATAGAGGTTATACAGATTCGTTGCCCCCTGTGGACCACTGGCTGCTCACCGCACGAAACGCGACAGCACAACTGTCGGAGCAGAATCATCAGCAAACGCAAAACAAGCAAAATATTGACAGCTCGTTGATTTATTTATCCGCATATGAGAGTAGTAAGGTGACTTATCGTAGGGGTCTATATAAGGGCCGTGTCGTCAACAGACCGTAATAGTTGACCCTTATGAGGACTACTGCTTTTAGCTTACCAGTTGGCGCCACAGGTCCTGTTAATCTTCATTTAATAGCTACATTTAATAGGGACGACAAAAAAAAGTGTGTGCGTTAGACGACACAACTGAAGTAAAACTAAATTATTGATTTAATAAACAAATTGATTACCGTTAAGATTATCGTAGTTACAATGTCATAACATGTCATATGATATTTATTTTTTAAATACAAAAAAGTTTCAAATCGAATTTGAATTTTGAATTTGAATGACAAATTCCATTGGCGTCGCCCGATCACATATTTTTGTAACGCTCTCGCCAGCTTCCCATGTCAAACGCGCATATAAAAGTCTTATTTCAAAAATATTGGATACCAATTTATTGAAAATATTTCAGTGTCATGTAATCCCATTTTCAAAAGAAAACGTGGAGTATTAATACATTCGTTTAATTCATACATTA
>LUGF01038195.1:301569-312801 GCA_001625245.1 Calycopis cecrops
CCAATTCGGCTGCATGCAAGCATGCAGTGTGGCACTACCTCTTACAAAATTGTTTGTAAATATTTGTATATTTTTTACCTAACAGTCTAGTAGAGTTTATTCGTTACTGGTAATCTAAATTGAGTAGGCTGGTCAGAAAACAGGAGAGAACTAAACATACCTACAGGTTATGTAAGTCCTCTCGAGTTAGCACTTTATAACAAGCTTCAGACTCCGCTTTAACATAAGTTACAATGTGGATGTTTACTCTATTTTGGAAAAATTATTAAGTGTTAAAGATGATATTTAGCGACTTTTGCATTTTTTAATTGTACAAGGCGTAACCGAAAACTTAACTTTTGATGACTAGCAATGCCCAAATATCGTCTTAATTTTTAAATAAACGAAGGTTTTTTTTGTGGCTAATTTTAAAAACACCTTTATACGCACACAGCTATGTTGATTTCACGATAGAAAACTTCGGAGATAAATAACGCAACGTGCTGCGTAGCTGCTATGAGTTAGCATAACACTTTTCCGTGCTACGTATAGCACGTTAAGATACTTTTTATTTATTTTCTATCGGTACTCCATATCACTGTCTGTTTGTTTTATTGTTTTTGGATCTAGTGTTTTACATCAATGTCGCAAATGCATGGCAAATATTACCAATGAGTCAATACTGTATGTGACATCGCACAGGTATTCTGTACGTGTCTGTACGTGTGTGTGCTGATATCCGGCGCACTTGTGACTTACTCACCGGTTTAACTGTGAGTTATCGTAGAAGTGAGGTCTTATGAATTCATTTACTTTGTATATAGCCTTAAGGTAGACTGTAAAAAGCCTTAATACGCATTAGCAAAGCCTTAATCCTCATTCTTCTTTAACAAAAGTGGTTATGTCGCGAATTTTATCCTATTTCTTTTAAGTATACATTCCGGGACTCGGGACATCACACTCAATGTCCGGACAAACCCGTGGAATCCCGCCCAACTGGCAAACCTCATTGGGGGGAAAAAAGGAAAGAGGGCAACTCGTCCACGTAAAAATCATGCGGATATCTGTGGGCGTCGATAGAAAAAGAAAAGGCTCGGATTGAAAAAGAGCAGGCAGTTTGGCTTGGACTTTCATCATTTCGTTAACACATTAACATCACCGACAAGTTTTTGTGTGAATTAAATTCTTACGCATTGCCCACGCGTGCATGTTACACAGAAGCTTTGTAGAGCTGTCGTCGAATCTACATACAAAGGTTTGAACTGTGCCAAAGACCACGCTGTTGTACTGTAACGGAGTTTTTTATAACAGTTGCCAACAATGGCTGTTGCAATTATTCGAAACTAATTTGTTTTTTGTACATCTAGCAGGTATTACAAAAAGACAATATGGACTTTAAACGAATGAAACATTGCCAGGAATAAAAAATATCCATTCTCAATTATTCAAACGTAGATCAAAATTAATTTTAATTAAATGATATATATTTAATACAATACAGCCAAAATTAAAGATTTTGTTTATGTTTATAACAGTTCTTTGTTTTTGGAGATTAGACTGGACAATTTAATATTGTGGCTAGGTATTGGCTGTTATTCGTTAGCTTCATTGACCATAAATATTGAAGTCTCGAAAAAAACTGTACAATAAATATCTACGAATGAATTTGCATGTAATAGTCACGGCTTTACGCCGACTAGTTCAGTAAAGTCTAACTCAAACAAAGAAACTTTTCATATTACTTCATACCGCCGTAAAGATTAAATCTATTGTTACAGAAACTTGACGACAATGTGACGAAGCCTTTCCCGCTAGGACTGTCCGCCATCTTGATCATAGACAAGCTGTGTTGCCAGGTAATTGCATGCCGATGTTTTATCTGTTTACTTTAAATTGAATTAATTTAAATATTTATGAAGCCGTCATGGCCGACCATTACACTTGGTAATTATTTGTTATATGTGCGGTTGTTACGTTCCGTTCAAGTTTTACAGCTATAACTAGTAATATAACCATCTTGTTTATAACTGGGGATATTTTTATAGACAGAATAGATGATAATAAGCGTACAATAACAGTAACTTTAACCGCGCTAACAAATTTATTCACTGTAAATATGTTTTCGATTTTATTGCATACTCCTTCTCATTAAAGGAGAAAGATAGACAAACGAGATCTCTCTCCTACTCTACCTTTCTCTACATGTGTGAAAAGCAATAAATAATATAATTAAGATTGTTAAAATATGTTAGGTCGTATATTATCGTCGGTAATATCGGATGCCGGCATCGTCCTAACAGGCTGTTAGATGGGAATGCGTGGACTATCTGCGATCTACTCGTTACAGAGACACTTCAATGCCGCGTGCTGCGCTATGAAATATCTGACTTTAATTATTAAGTTTCAATCCTTGTTCGCTGTCGCTTTTGTATTGTTTTTTATTTCATGGCGTTTTTAAATTTGGAATATGCGTTGAATTATTGCTCTATGATTTGTGGTATGATTTGATTTTTAAAGGTCGTCTTGGAGGTCTAACTAACCACAACTAATATAAAAAAAATCGACTATAAAAATATTTAAGGAACCAAAGTTAATCTAATGATATCTTATTCTTTAGAATCCGCCCATCAATGAAGTAGCAAGGAACATGTCCTTTTTCTTTCTGATCAGGTGAAAACTGAAGTACAATTTCTCTTAATAAACCGTTTTAGCCCTAAATATACTCTGTATCATGTATTAATTGATACCCTTATAGTTAACAAAACTTAAAAAGTAATACGCACAACAAAGTCATGGCTTCCATTACGGATACAGTCCGAGATACCAGAAGTTACCGTGGGAAAGACATACAAGAAATATGAATGCACAAGGAAAACATCATAATACATAATTGGTAAATTCGGCAGAAATAATTTTGTACAATGACTTCGAGAATGAGCGAGCGAACAGACCTATACTTACGGTAACCATTTTATTACGTACACCGTAACATTATCTAAATCATCGTTACTTTCGTTTTTTACAATAATTACTTACTTTTGATTACGTTTGCATACTATATATAATACCACTAGCTGCGCCCCGCGGTTTCACCCGCGCAAATTTTAATCCCGTGGAAAATCATTCCATGGCATCCCATAGGAACAGTTTTTCGGGATAAAAACTATCCTATGTGTTAATCCCAGTTACCCTCAATGTGTTTACTCAAACATAGTATAGTTAGTTTAATTATATTACGAACTGCGCCCCGCGGTTTCACCTGCGTTAATTTCGGTTCCGAGGAAAATCGAAAATTTTTTCGGGATAAAAAATATCCTATTCACGTTACTTTCTATATGTGTGCCAAATTTCACGAAAATAGGTTCAGCAGTTTTTGCGTGAAGGAGTAACAAACAAACACAAACTTTCGCACTTATAATATTAATAAGATAAGATTAATAAGATAAGATAGTTTGTGACTTCGTGAACTGCTGTAGATGGAAGGAAGGATATTCTTTCATATAGTGATGCTTCAGAATCGTGACCTTAAGCAACAGAAACATGTAGAGTACCATCTGCAGATCCCTAGTTCCAGTCCCAGGCTGGATCTGGTATTAGATTTTTTTATAATCTTTTATTAACAGTCTGAGGTCAGAAATTTGGAATCTGACCTAACATTAAATCCTGTGTTTGGTAGAGCACACACAGGTCTCGGTAGTGCCTGGTTACCATCCCAGCAGATAAAAAGAAAGTACTAAGAAGAAAGTAAAATAAATAAAATCTTTAGTTGCTAAAACATACATACAACAAATTGCACGAATAATATTAAACAAATAATACAATATACTATGCTAGACATATTTTGCATGCTAAATAGGCTTTCTCTTGATCTTTCCTATAGAACTGGTGGTTGTCTAGACACTTGGGCACTGATCCTGCAGTTGGATAGTTTACTAGTTAGTAGATAAGCCTCAACCGAAATCAGGCATCTAACACTATTTTCATAGGAAACTCAATCGGAGCATCCGCATCATACCTAATTGTTCTAACATGTGTTATTCTTTCCTCCTTCTCCTATGGAAAGACGAAAAAAGAAGGCAGATAACTTAATAGAACTAATAAAAGTGGGCGAGTGAAAACAAGCAGCACAACCCACGGCAGCTCCACGTAAAGTAAACCGCACTTTTATTTTCACTCGCAGTGATTATGATAGCACGCAGATGACATTGTCATTGTCATAAAATTGCATCTTTACGAACGCGCATGATAATGGCAAAAAGGCGAGTGGAAATACCGAGGTCGCCGGCCTACTCTATGTGGTTGTTTTTTTATGTATTTTATTCGCTACATATTCTCATAACAAACAGAAAAATTCCATAAAATCGGTGAAGGCGTGTCCGAGGTTGTCCACACTTAATTACTACTAGATTTTTATATGTTGATCTTTTTTATAATCATTCCATATACGCCCTCTCCTCCTTGGACCACCAGTTACTTAAAAACAACAAAAAAAGTTTTTTGTGGTATAAGGGGACAAACGAGCAGCCATGTTCCCTACTACCGACGCCCGTAGACATCCGCATAGAGGCTATACGGTTGCGCTGCCCTCCTTTCTCCTGCCACCTCCATGGGCCACCGGCTACTTACACCCCGCACGAAAGGCGACAGCACAGCTGTCACTTTAAGCCGGTCGTGTAAGCGAGAGGTACCTCTCCAGTCGTGCCGGCCAAATTCAATAGGTAGTGCCACATTGCATGCAGCATGCAGTGTGGCACTATCTCTTACTAATATTTTTATATTATAGGTGATAGCTTAGCGGCCACATGGCAGTATATGATATCGGCGTAAAGTGACAGCTGTGATGTCGCGTTTCGTGATGTGTTTGAGTTTCCGGTGGCCCATAGAGGAATTAGGATGGAGAGCGCAGAGCAACGCATCTGTATAGCCTCAATGCGGATGCAAATCATCGTTGGTAGCCATCAAGACTGTTCCGACTGCTCGTTCGCCCCCATATAGTATAAAAAACATATTCGTGTACCGTTACCTGGTGGCGGCGAGTTCCCACGCCACTGAGCCACTGAACTATGCTAATTTGGTGTGTTAATGAAAAAGAAACAAGTTTTAGAGAGTCGCAGAACAAATGATTCTACATTTTTGTCGTTCAAATTATATTAATATATTTTCTACTTCATCTTTATTCAAATCGTAGCTGGTGGCCCATGGAGGTGGGAGGAGAAAGGAGGGCAGCGCATCTGTATAGCCTCTATGCGGATGTTTGTGGGCATCGGTTGTCATGAAAATGTCTCCGACTGCTCAATTGTCCTCCTATACTATAAAAAAAATTAAATTCAAAATCTATATTCTTACAAAATTGATGTACCTGTTTATCTAATTTACGTAGAAGTGAATAAAAACGTTTTTGCAACTTTACAAAAATGTAATATTTAATTTTAATGTGGAAGTGTTTTACGTGATAGGTAAGCCGAAATGGGCCGGCACGACTGGGGAGGTACCTCTCGCTTACACGAGACCGGTATAAAGTGACAGCTGTGCTGTCACGTTTCGTGCGGTGTGTAAGTAGCCGGTGGCCCGTGGAGGTGGGAGGAGCAGGGAGGTCATCAGTATAGCCACTATGCATATGTTTCTGGGCTTCGGTAGTCATAAAAATGGATCGGACTCCTCTTTTGCCCCGCCATATAATAAAAAAAGAAAATGCAACTCTATAGAATTGCAGCTACAAGAGATACAAATGATATAAATTACAACTAATCACGTCACTATATTTTTTTTCCTTAATCACCAATTATAATACTGCTTGTTAAAAAAAAAAAAGATTAAGATTTAATTAAGAAATGTATTTAATAAATGTACTGTAAAAATGTTGACTCTACATAACATATTATTTACTATAAGATGTTACAAAAAATTCAAAAAAAAACAAGTTCAGTTCAAGGTTAATGGTTAAAGTCAATTAATTTTAAAAATAACTCATTTTACGATTACGATTATGATAAAAGATTATTTTTTTGCATTAATAATGTAACTGATGATATCGGCATCTAATAATAAAAAGTACTTAGGTACAACAATAAAATACCTAAGTAGGTAAGTATGTTTATAATATGGAGCAATAACCCAATTATAATCTAAATTCTAAAGGCATTAATTGGATAGTATCTAGTCTATTAAATATAATTACTTTACTTATAATATTATAATAATCGTCTTACACACTAACGCCAAACTCTACATCGCAACTCTACCAAAGCTTCCTTAGCAGTTCTTCAATCTGCCGCTAGATGTCGCTGTACATTTTTCCTCGATTCCTACATCGCGCTATAGAAAACGCGGCTCGTTTAATGACTACCCCGGGCCAACGTTGTGAAATCATACTTACCTGGCGTAGGGGACACCGTGATCACTAAGGCGGTTCCCCCAGAGCGAGGCCCTTCCATTGCACTGCGGCTGGGTTGACCTCTGCGATTATCCCTAATGCGGATAACTCGGGCGCGTAATTTTTGGTAGTGGGGACTGCGTACGCGCCGTCCCCTTCGTAATTAATTAAAATTGGTTTTGTAACGTCTGTAATCGAAGTTTCAGACATTTCACATTACAAAAGTAAAAAAGTGTGTGCTTTAACCACTTAACTGAAGTAAAACTTAATTTATGACTTAATACACACATTCATTTCCGATGTTACATGTTATATGATATTTATTTTTTATATACAAAAAAGTATCGGCTTCGCCCGATGTGTGATTTTTGTAACGCCGCGCTCTCGCCAGCCTGGAGTACTTATAGAAGTTTTTTGTCTTTACATTTTAATAGAAGAACTGTTTTTAATTAAAATGTGTGATTTTAATTCTCAGATTCTGTTCCATTATCAGCTATCAAATTATTTATTGCTTGGTCGGGTTTTAGTGAGAGAATCTCGCTCTTACTACACGAATTGCACAAAAATAAAATGCTAATGATGGCATGTAACCATTACTATTAAATATCTCTATACACGATATGAATGCACCTACTCTCCATCTTTAGTACCGCTGTTTACAAGAAATTAATGGATTTATTGATAAAGTGCTAATAGAAACAAAAAATGTACCATAAAGCAGGAATATTTAGAGAATTTTACTAGTTAGAATCTAAAGAAAATATAGCTGAAAAATAGTTAACGTAGGTTTTCTAGCTTTCTTAATCAGAAAAGGACTATTACTAACTTTTTTATAGTTTGGGATTAACTGTAGGCACTTATAGTACATGTGGTTTAATTTAATGCCTCTCGCTTTTATCAACCTTGTATACATAAAAGACACCAGATAATACAGCGTATGTTGTTTTATGATATTAAGGTAAGACTTAATTAAATAGAGATTAAGACAATCACAATGCTTTATTTTACCGCTAGATGTCGCTCTCATTTGACTCTACATTTCTACATCGCGCTATAGAAAACGCGGCTCGTTTAATGACTCCGCCGTGCCAACATTGTGAAATCATACTTACCTGGCGTAGGGGACACCGTGATCACTAAGGCGGTTCCCCCAGAGCGAGGCCCTTCCATTGCACTGCGGCTGGGTTGACCTCTGCGATTATCCCTAATGCGGATAACTCGGGCGCGTAATTTTTGGTAGTGGGGACTGCGTACGCGCCGTCCCCTTCATAATATTATAACATTCTAAACCGTAAAGTGGTTTGGGGTTTCCATAAAAATATTTGTAATTTCTTGACCATAGATAATATACTTATAACCAGAGTTCTTGACTCTACATTAAAAAAAAGGGTGTGTGCTTTAGACCACACAAATGAAATAAAACTTAACTATTGATTTATTAAACAAATTCATTACCGTAGTTAAAATGACATAACATGCCATAATATGATATATTTTATTATTTAAATACAAAAAAGTTTAATTTAGATCGTGTTTGAATTTTGTGATTTTTGTAACGCGCTGGCCAGCTACTCCCCTATCAATCGTGCGTATAGAAGTTTTACTTCCAAACTTGAGTAAAAAGTACTATTGTAGTGACTGAATCTTCGAGAATCTTAGAAATTAAAGCATTTAAATCTGGGATAGAATCCATATAAATACTTTTGTCTCTACATTTTAATAGGAGAATTAATTCTAATTCTTCTTAGATTCTGATCCATCACCTATCAAAATCTTTATAGCTTGATCGGGTTTAGTGAGAGAATCTCCCCCTCTTACTACATGAATAGTATATAGTTCATTGCACTCCAATCTCTATACATGATATTAGCACCTAGTCTACATCTATAGCGTCGCTGATTATGCAAGGCCTAAATTGCTCATAGAAACAACCACTTTACCAAGAGTAGAAAGAAATATTTAAAAAAAGTTGTTATCCGTTAGTTAGTTAGAGAAGAAATAGCTGAAAAGCAGTTAACGTAGGTGTTCTTGCTTCCTTAATCAGAACAGGACTATAACAAGAGTATGTATATTGTTTAAAATTTAGAATTCTCTACATGTGTAAACACGTCTTGTTTAGATTGTAGTCACTAGTGGGAGATCAGATAATACACATAAAATACATGAGATTATAGAGCGTGTATTGTTTTATATTATTAAGGTAAAAAAGGCAATTAAATATTAAATAAGTTTAATAGAAAAAAAGAACATTGATAATATAGAGCAAACATGATTTTCATTAAAACGATCACGCTGCTTTAATGCACTTGTTTTACCGCTAGATGTCGCTATCATTTGGCTCTACATTCCTACATCGCGCTATAGAAAACGCGGCTCGTTTAATGACTCCGCCGTGCCAACGTTGTGAAATCATACTTACCTGGCGTAGGGGACACCGTGATCACTAAGGCGGTTCCCCCAGAGCGAGGCCCTTCCATTGCACTGCGGCTGGGTTGACCTCTGCGATTATCCCTAATGCGGATAACTCGGGCGCGTAATTTTTGGTAGTGGGGACTGCGTACGCGCCGTCCCCTTCGTAATATTAATCATATTAGGTACTAAATTATAACCTTTAAGGGTTCCCTTATGTATTACAGTCAAGGCTTTAGCTGCCAAGTGTTGTTAATGTAATCCCTTCATATTGTCATATACGGACTCCAATCAAGCTGTTCTTTCAATTTTCATCACTCTAGCCACGGCCCGATGTTGTGTCATCGCTACTTCTTTTTGTAAATCATATTCTTGAAAATAATTTACTTGCTTATTTACTTACATTATAATATGCATTATTTTTTCTCACTTCAAGTACGCATTCTTAAAAGATCATTTTATTCATAGCTTGTCTGCCAAAATAAAACTAGACTAGAGGGTACGTCTAGGTGACCTAAAATTATGAAAACTTCGCACAATTTTAGATAAAACCGTGCAGATACAAGAGAAAATTCAAAACTTGCTAAATTATAGCTCTATCTACGGTATTCTAAAAGAATATAAATCTAAGGATAAACCCTCAACATTAAAATAACAATGGCAAAAATAAACCTGGCTGAATGCCCCGTACTAATGGGCAGTCGCTATTAAGATAATTTATAAGTCATACTAACAACATAATCTAGGGCCCAGACCAGTCTGAAACCGGTGTGTGCATGTTTATAGCCTAGTGTCGCAAATAGCGTACCTAGGTTACCTAATAGGGAACTTGTAGAGCTGGAACTGTGATGAAATGATTTTGTGATGGCCTGAATAATAGAATGTAAATGTACTAGGGAGTTATGAGTGGACAGGAGGTAAGAATCAAGACTTTGTTTAAAATTAACATTACAGTTTAAATTACATTACAGTGTTTAAATTATAGTGCCGGAGAAGCTTAAGAAATTGTGTGTCGAATAAACTTCGAATTTTGGTCTAACAGGTTCTGGATGTAATTAAATGGTATGGAAGTTCAGAGTAAAGTATCGAATAGCCAGTTGACACCTAGTTCGTAGTCTCATTTGTATTGTTCTTTTCTTAGTTGTTACAGCATACTAATATTGTGTTGTGGTTATTAAAAAGTGTGTGCTTTAGATCACACAACTGAAGTAAAACTTATATATTAACTAGCTTCCGCTCCCGGCTTCGCCCGCGTGGATTTCGGACTTCAAAAATGATTCAAAATTTTAACTTATTATGTTATTCTGATACGAAAGCTATATTTCTGTAAAGTTTCATGAAAATCCGTCCAGTAGTTTTTGTGTGAAAGAGTAACAAACATCCTTACAAACTTTGCATTTATAATATTAGTAGGATTATCATTACCGTAGTTACAATGCAATGACATAACATGTCATATATTTATTTTTTAAATACAAAATAGTTTCACTTTCAAATCGAATGTTAATTTCGAACAACTTCAATTGGCCTCGACCGATGTGTGATTTTTGTAACGCTCTCCAGTTTACTTCCCAAGTCAAGCACGCGTATAGAAGTTTTACTTCAAAAACTTTAATAAGTTATCTGTAACACTAGTCGCGAGGACAACGCTTGTTCTACAAGGGGGAAAACGACCAGTCGGACTCCTTTGACGACTATCGTTGATCATTGACCCCCCTCGCCTGCAAGGGGCCACGGGAAACTCAATAACTGCGCGGTACACGACAGCATAGCAGTCATACTCTTGGCATTTAGCAAATGGAACCTCCCTCCCCATGTCCGCCCAAATCTGCTGCAATGCAGCAGAGCACTTCTACTGAAATTATAAAATATCGTATACCGTTACCCAGGTAATGTGGGTAACCTGGGTAATGTTATAAACACATTACCTGGGTAATGTAATAAAGTCCAACCGCAGGCGATCTTAATCTGCAGCTGGTCTAACGAGATCGCTCGGAAATTCGCGAAATGACGTCAAGAACGTGTCCTTTTATTACAGCTGCCTTTATAGCTTGACTAGCTGTTACCGGCGGCTTCGCTCGCGTGTCAGACAAAATCATATTTGTACATATTTTGAGCCGATGGCACTCACATACTAAATAATATCACGTCGATCCATTGATCCGACTTGATGTGAGTCAAAAGTCAAAGTCAAAGTCAAAAAGTTTTTATTCAAAATAGAATTACAGGAATTACTTTTTGAACGTCAACAATAAAATCTACCACCGGTTCAACCCTAGCCCTGTCCTGAGAAGAACCGGCGAAACAAACTCAGCGGGCCTCATGTTGTGATCAGATGTAAAAATTAAAAAAAAAAAAATTTAAAAAAAAATAAAATATAAAAATACAAATACATTTGCTTATTATTAATGATATACAATACAATTTCTAAATTTACAAAATTTATGGTACAGAAACAGCCTGGGAGGAGT
>LUGF01038195.1:331047-336047 GCA_001625245.1 Calycopis cecrops
GACCAGTGTTTTAGAGACGTTTTAAAAAATTTACAGAAAAATAATTACTATACAATAATCAAAACTTTAAATGCATGATTGTAAAGAATATGCTCTAGTTTATTGTTAAGCTATTATTAAACTAAATTAAATAAGGTATATCGTCGAAAAATACATATAAAATTTGAAATATTTCACATTTTTTGAATTTTAATGTCTCATAGATAAGATACCAAAACCATTTTTTTTCTACTAACTATTCTCTCAAGGATCTTATCAAGTGGTAATTATTTTTTGTTAATTATATATTTCAGTACTTTTATGATATTTTGAGCTTCGAAACTGACGCTAAAAGGGAAATTAACAAACCTCTAATAAGTAATCATGATAGAATGCGTACGTACTAAATTAATTGAAATATTTTTTCAACTAACTATTTAGACAAGAAAATGTCCTTCAATTATTAGTATGTAACATATAATATAAGATAAGTGGTTCATGATTTTAAGGTGTTTAAAAAGTACTGTTTTCAAGGCAAATTGCGTTGGAACGCGTAAACGCTCTTAAATTATTTTTTCTATTTTGATTAATGACGAGAATATCGATACTAATATTATAAAGTTGAAAGTCTGTTCGGTTGAACACGCTAATCGTTGTGACTACTGGTCCGAATTTAAAAAATCTTTTCGTGTTAGATAATTAATTAGTTTATCGACAACGACTAGAACGACTTATCACGCTACTACGAATTCTTATTCGTTGTTGTTCGAGTTGAGTGTGCTACTTTTATTGTGTAAAACGGAAAGATTAATTCTTTTATTCCATCCATCGATATAATGTTGATCACATCCCTTCAAGTATGCAGAAAATTGGTGGCGCCGTATGTAGCAGGACTAGCAGGACTGGCAGGTAAAATAACGGCACGTCTAGTAATCGATTCCCTGTAACATATTCATTTACAAACGACCAGCGCCAGCTACATTGTACTTTTAATTGGATTCCAGCTACTGGCCGTTACTGGAGTCGGAGGTTCTTAGAAACGTCTGGGTTTTATTTGTAGGAACGAGGAAAAGTACCTATTGATCACACTAAAAGATAAGTTATTGAATTAATATTTAAAGTAAGTAAGTTGTAGTCGATATATGTGACGTCTGACAACACCACCGAATAATACATAATGTAAATAAAATAATAATAATAAAGCATAATATTTGAACGATTTTAAGCTAATTTTATGAAACACCTTTTAATCTTGATGAACAACGTAACTAATAGTAAGTTGCTCTTAGACTAAATATTAAATTAATTTTATTTAGAATAAAAATTTAAGTGAATCAAATTTTACATATTAATCGCGTAAGTTTTGTCCCAGGAATTATATTACGATACACTTAATTATAAAATGATATGGTCTCATTAAAAAGTCCGAATTAAAAAATATATTTTAAAATAAAAATTAAGTGAGACGTTATCGACGAACCATTGTCAACTGATCTTATGTATTCTCTCCTTACCTACTCATATGCGCTGGTCGCCAAATAAATAGTACATAGGTAATATCTGTGGATAGACCATTTTGCGTTTCTTGAGAGATATTTCATCTTAAAATTTATATTTTAAAATTAAACTTTGCTTGAGCAAATAGATAATTATGCTAAATATGCATAGGTATACATGCTTAGTGGATGTATATGCATATTTAGCATTATGCATTATTTAAACCATATTCATATATATTATTATGCCTTATATAAACCATAATTCACAACAATTACATAAACTTGCTTATTTCATTTCTTTCTTATATCAATAATACCACTATCAACAAATGTTAAGCTGCAAATATTAAAAACATCTATAAATATGTTTGTAATAAGATAAAAACTATTATTACCATGAAGTCTTTATTATTAAATGATGTAACTATTAAATAAAATACGATAAAAGTGAATTTGAATCGGATAAACGCAGCGTTTTGTTGTCCGGACATTATCTGCAATATCTTAATGAGTGGTTTGCCGGCAGCGCGCCGCTCGCGGTGTATTGTTACGAACATTGTACACTTACAAACGGCGAGTAGTGATGAATGCCGCTATTAAAGATAGGATCGCCTATGGACAAGGACCCGCGTCCATTGTAGCACACGACACGGCATTCCTCGGTATCTCACCGTCCTGCATTTTTAGTGCAACCTTTTTGTTTCATCGCCTGCATTTTTAAATAAAATTGTTTAGAATCGTGGGCTCGAATAATTGAAAAAGCGCCATAACAAAGATTGAATCCTCTGCCTATCTCGCTAGAGACCTGGCGAGATGTGTTGTAATAAATATAAATAATATTTCTTAAATTTACATACGTGGCAAACCCAACTACAATTTCCGTTGTCTAGTACAGTAGTGTCTAAACAACACATACGTTTTTAGCGTACCTCAAGGCGGTTTAGCCTTGTGTTAATTACCCTAACGTCAGGTCCACATACGTCATTATTATAAGCTTACTATAGTTTTACTTTATTCGTGTGTGATCAATCTGAATCGCGCCCCGCGGTTTCACCCGCGTACAATTTCGATCTCGTGGGAAATATAAAATCATCCCATGGCATCCCATAGGAACATTTTTTCGGGACCCTGTGTTAATCCAAGTTACTTTTTATGTGTGTGCCAAATTTCATGAAAATCGGTTCAGCAGTTTTTGCGTGAAGGAGTAACAAACAAACAAACAAAGATACAAACTTTCGTATTTATAATATTATAGTAGGATAGCAACACCTTTCGAACTCAACAACAGAAAATACATCTACTAGAAGCCTGTGTTTATTTATTATACCTTATTTACTAACTTATACTAAACTGCAAAGACCAAAGTCAGAAAATGTGGCCTTAGTAAGGAGTCTGAAAGGGCTAGTAGTAACACTACACTGCAAGTATAGAGTTATTTTTCAGTCGTGGTCCTTCGAGCCGGATCACAATGGAAACACGCGCTACGCATATGCGGCCGCGAGCTAGTAATTAGTTGTATAGATTTACGGTGACAACCGCACTACAATGTAACTAAATATAGATGGACGCAACTACAGTATTTTTTGGCTCGGAGCTCGTTCCCGCGTATTTTATTAGTATTCGATGCAATAACGAAATGCAGGTAATGTGGATACTTGAGGATACTTGATAAACTTTATTTACAGATCAAGTTACGCTTCTACATAGTCAAGATTGTTGACACAACTAAAGACTGTATAAATGCGTTTGCCTCATTTACCAAAAATTAAAAAAATGGCTGAAACAAAAACAAAAACAACCAGCTAGCGTAGAGGTTAGGTAGGGGGTTTAGATTCCGCACATTATTCTATGTTATGTAAAAATGGAGCCGATTTTTTTCGATCTTTGGATTCTCTAAAGAAGATTAATTAATTTAGGGTGTCGAACTTACTTTTTACACTTTACATTTTATAATTTTACTTACAATACATGTATTTGTTCCAGGTGACAAAATTAGATGATCTGAGTCCAGTGATCTTCTTGAACAGGACGAGAGCTACGCTGGATTGTGCTGCGGGCTCTATGCAGGTACTCTCACTTCATTCTTTCACAAAAAAAAATATAACACCATGGCGAGGCAATCAAACGTTCGAGATATTGCAGATCATGACTGGATGACGTCAGTACGTAAATTATCGGAATTCCAATGTTTTTTTTTTATGAAATAGGAGGGCAAACGAGCAGCCGGAGCCATTTTCGTGACTACCGACGCCCACAAACATCCGCATAGACGCTATACAGATGCGCTGCCTTCCTTTTTCCTCCCACCTCCATGGGCCACCGGCTACTTACACACCGCACGAAACGCGACAGCACAGCTGTCACTTTACGCCAGTCTCGTGTAAGCGAGAGGTACCTCCCCGGTCGTGCCGGCCCAATTCGACTGTATGAAGACATGCAGTGTGGCGCTACCTCTTACTTCTTAATAAATGTCTGTAGAAAAAGAGGAAAATGGACAATAAAAAGGAGTAGTTAATTGCTTTATTACTTTTAAGTTTCTATTCCAAGTATTTGCTGTTGTTAGTACGGTTTTTGTAGTACACATTCGTAAAGTAATTATTATCTACAGCAGTGATTCTCAACCTTTTTTTTGTTGCGGCACATATTTAACGATTTCAAAATTTGGCGGCACACAAAGAAAAAGATAAAAATTATTTACTTACTACAACACACTGCATAAATAGTTTATGATAAAAATTTTAAAATATATACGAAAAACTGCAATAATAACATTTTAAATATTTTTCTTTTTAAATGATATAATTTAATAATATTAACATTAATGTAGGTATATTTGCAAAATTTGGCGGCACACTTTTTAAATTTGGCGGCACACAAAAGTGCCACGGCACAGTGGTTGAGAATCACTGATCTACAGTTTCACTTTCGTTCTTACTGTCACAGTAGATAAACCATACTTCAATCGTATTTTACATAATACTGTACCTGCATAATGTCTATACAGTGACAGGTCAACGAACATACTCCTATTGCTCCATTGAGACTGAGTCGGTTACACACCTTTTTGCATACTATATTCGATTTAAGCAGTAACTTTATACAGTTTCATATAGCTACACTTTAAATCTTACTACAAGTGCATGGCACTTAACAGTAAGATAGGATAACGCAGAAACTTCAGTCGGTATTACATATTGTACCTGTCTTACCCATCACCACCCATACCCCTACCCGTCTCGCGGTGTAGGGAGGGAATCGCGGGAGATGCACGGGGGTTTGCTTAGTGGCCCTGTTCCCCAACGTGCAATTCTTGACTCCCTATAAATTATTTGTATAATTCTCTATTCATAATACAGGGCTATTTTTTGGTCACCGGCCAAATTTTCAGGTTTGGTTCAGAATCAATAATAAATTCGATTTATGAAAGAAAAAACCTTGAAGTCGATACAATTCGCGTAATAACAACAATTCGATGTATTTTTAAGGACCATTTCGAATCGATTTTTAATTAATAAAATATTA
>LUGF01038195.1:341047-348820 GCA_001625245.1 Calycopis cecrops
GTTGCATGCATGCACGCAGCATGGCATTACCTTTTACTACGTGGCACCTTTTCTTACTACAGGTTCTCGGTCTATTATATTATAGTGAAGTATTTTACGTAATCAAATAACTGACATAGTTATCGACTATATTTCCAGGTTACGGCGAGACGCACGAGGCGAGCGTGTCCAACGGGCGCGCGTACGCCGCGGCACCGGCGTTCGACGTGCGCGTGCGCGTGCAGCGGCCGCCCGCGCCTCCCTCGCCGCTCAGTACCATCACCACCACGGAGGTGGACGGGGGCAGCATGAGGTGAGAGAGAGAGAGAGAAAGAGCGAGAAAGAGAGAGAGAGATCAGTAACGAGCGTAGGCAGACGGATTCTAGCGGTATGCATTCGGTAACACTTTCTGGACAAAATTAGATCCCGATCTTAATATATTTAGTCCCTGGCAACGGTGTACAGACGCAGGCAAAAATGTTGTAGCGCAGATCAGGAGTTTCACGAATCGGACCATTTATGGGTCAGCATCTTTTTTTTTCTTTTTTTTTAGATGGATCTACGCCAGGCTACTAAGGCCAGTGCAGCTTCATTTGTATGAGAGGCGAGTGCCCTAAGGTAGCTCGAGCCTCTGCATTTGTGGTCGAGGATCAGAATATTTTTTAATTGATCTATAGATTTGATCAATACATATGACGGTGCTTGGCTGATTATAGTTATAATTAATTACAAGTTGTGAATTCCTTTGTTACTTAATTAGGATACTGTTGTAAAGATTTAGTTAACAATAGACTAGAGGGACGACTGTGTCGCACCCTCTGACGCAACGCTGTGCACGTGTGCAGGTAGCCAGGAGGAGAGGAGTGTGGAGGTCACGAGAGGGCGCTTGAGAGCGCAGAGTGGGCAGAACGATTTGAGACGTAGTGGCGCACACACGTGCTCAGCGGAGTGTCTAGGTCTATTTTAAATTATTATTATAGTTTTTTTTTCACATAAATGTTAAATTGCAAGATGTCGAATTAAAATATCATTGTGAAGTTATAACGTGTGTTAATTATCAACCTCCTCTACCCGCAACCGATACGTCCACTGATTACCTCATCTGATAGAGACGGCCAAATGCCTACACATATTAAAGTTAGTCTATGTGATGTCCTGTGGCAGGATATTTAAAATTTTAACAGTACATATAAAAAAAAATCTAAACAGATTAGAGACGTTAACAATATACTGCGCACACAGACAGACGCACATGCTGGAGGAGCACGAGCGGCAGGAGTCCGTGCGCACGATGTCGCCGGGCGCGCTGCCGCTGCCCGCGCGCGCCGCGCACGCGCCGCCGCCCGCGCGCCCGCCGCGCCCGCCCGCGCTCTACACGCAGGTGCACAGGGAGAGACAGGTACCCACTACTAGCTAGCTGGATGGATGTACTAAAGTACTTCCCCATTTGCTTACCTACGTACTCCTCAATTCAAGTATTATGTAAGCAGATAATACTTTTTAGAGACAAAATCCGTTGGGGGACAGTAGTATAGACCAAAAACCAGTTAAGCAGGCTAAAACAAAACATAACAATTAGTAAATAATCGATTATTTCCGTTTAACTACCCTAACATAATACTTCTAAAATGTTTTTGTTAAAACTAATTCCTATTTAATTTTAATAAGTTTCCTAATTTTGTGATCTGTATAACTGTTTTATTAATCTTTTTCGTCTGTACCTAAATTACCATACATAGATGTAACTAATTAAATTGTTGTCATTCATATTAATTTTACCATATTAAAAAAATGTTCATGTTTTTTAATATATTAATATTAGTATAACAATACCTTATTAATGTGTTGTGTTCATTTATTGCACTTAATATTACTTTGGAATGGCAGCTATAAACTTCCACATTCAGTGTTGTAAAATCAGACACCTACATATAAAGCTTTGAGTCTTTAACCAATTGAGACACAGTATGAAAGCATTAATTTGGGATGGGATTTTTGTCCGCGGACTTTTATGTCCGCTAGAGTACGCGGACAAAAATACTTTGTCTGCGCAGGCCTTTACTCCCTTATTAATAAACATAGAATAAATTTATCCAAGTAATAACCTAGTAATAAACTGACATCTGTCAAATTCCATATTAATAAACACATAAAAAGTATTGAATTTGACAGATGTCAGTTTATTACTATGTTAATATTTGGATAAAGTTATTCTATGTTTATTAATAAGGGGGTAATGTTTAGCGGGTGTCTACGGGTGGACACCCCCAACGAATTTAGCAGAGTTCTCTATTATAGCAGTTTGTTTTGTGTCGTTTCTATTCGGTTAAATACTTTATTATGTAAAGTAATTAAACTTACTTAATTATGAGAATCTTCTTCATTTATTATAGTTATTTTAAACACCAAGTAATACAATGAGTTTGTTCATGACCTTAACGAATAATACTTACAAGCTGCCACTCCCATCATCATCATCATCATCACTAACCCTGTCACTAACCAGGACTGGTCGCGGGGACCGCGCTCCATCGCGTCCCTCAACACCGAGATGACGGACACGCACTCCGTCACGGAGGTCACGGACGGCTCCCATGCCAAGATGTTCCATATCAAGGTAAGGTCACTCGTGACGTCATGGACGGTCGCCGTGCTGGAAACATTTCGTACGCGCTCTCCCTTTCGCTCTCGTAATATAATGCGTAGTGTGTGCTCTCTTTCTCTCAATGAGGGATGTTCAGTTCTAACCCTGGATTTATTGCGCAGTGGAAGTTATACTCAGGGCATAAAACAGAAAGAACTTTGTCTGCGATTACGCAGAGCTAAATTAAATCTTAAAATTAATGCAATTACCTTGTGTCTCCGGGGTCCGGCTTAATATATATCACATTAACCTCTAAAACATATGGCCATAAATTTCAAGTTTGTAATGAAATATACTTAGCCTTCCGTGAAGCTGCAATCCGCACGAAATATTAATCTTCTTAGGCAAGCCTCTCAACAATGGTTCTCAATTGTCCAATTATTCACATTCACAAACAGACATAGGTTCATTTAGTTAGTCAAATAATTTACACTCCCGATAATATTAACAAGGAAAACAACACGTAAATTATATTATGGGATCACAACTCAAATCTAAATGCGATATTAGGCGTCTGCAATTAACAATGACGCGGCTGATCTCTGGCAACAAACAATAATCGAAAAGCAAAAAGGCGTAAACAATTAACTACGCGATCGATCTCTCAAGAGATGCAACAATATGGCGTCTAACCTACAAACTCACGCGTCGCAATAGCGCGGCAGCGACCGACGCGGCCTCACGCGGCCCACACCGGTATTACAACATTAAATACACTATTGGATACTAGATGGCAGCCATATGGTTCAGAACAAGGGATATACTGAAAGGTTAACGTACGAAATTCTTTTTGCTCGGCGACGCAATACATATGATTAACAAAACTTTATTTTAACAAAACTAATGCTATTATAATTTGTACACGATATGTTTTATGTATTTTTTAGAAGTAAAGTAGATTTTGTGACTTAATTTCAAAATTTTTATATTAATTTCTCATGAAAGCGAATCCTTTTTTGCCCAAAGTTAAAGCTGGGCTTCTCAACTCGTTTATGGTCAGTATCGGCAAAGAAACAAGAATTTCCTTGTGATTGCCAAGCTGAGGTGAATGAAATAGATCCTACTTATATCAGTTGTTAATTGATAACATTTTTCAATGCAAAACAGAATAAATGAGAAATAAAAAAAAGGAAATTCTATTTATTTGCTATCACTTAGAAGTAGTAACTCAATAATAAATATAGTAGGTATGCCTTAATAGTAAATAATATAAAAATAGTGAATTTAGGTACTATGGTCAGGCTCCCATTAAAATACTGCCGATATACGCTTAGTAAGAGGTTAGTAAGAGTGCCACACTGCATGCTTGCATGCAACCGAATTGGGCCGGCACGACCGGGGAGGTACCTCTCACCTACAAGAGACCGGCGTAAAGTGACAGCTGTGCTGTCACGTTTCGTGATGTGTAAATAGCCGGTGGCCCATGGAGATGGGAGGAGAAAAGAGGACAGCGCATGCGTATAGCCTCTATCGGCCATGCGGATGTCTATGAGTGTCGGCTGTCATGAAAATGGCTCCGACTGCTTGTTTGCCATAAAAAAACGAAATTTGACCGTGCCGTGTGGCGCCCTCTGGGGCGGCCTACGTTTAGCACCGGTTAATTGGTTACTTGGTGCCCGGGCTGTCATCTTCTCTTCCTCTAGGCTCTACACAGAGGACTGTACGTGTTGATGATGATACGAATTTTTAACAAAGTTTTCGTACAACAGAAGGCGCCTCCTCCGCCGCCCGTCATGAGGGAGCGTCTGGAGACAGAGGAGCAGGAGCTGCTGATGGAGAGCCTCGAGCCACTGCCGGAGATGCCCATCATGCCTGCCAGGTGAGCTTTAAAAGCTTCAAAAAAAGTGTTCATGCATTCTAAAGTCTAAGCTTTTTACCGATGCTTAAAAACTTTATCTACATCATATGTCTATGTGTCTCATTGCCTTTGACCGCAGGGACCTGAGCTGGGCTTCTTCAGATGGCCATATAGACTGTATATTCCACAAAAAGTATTTTTTTCCTGAGTTATATTTGTTGTAAACCATGTTATTGCTTGCAAGAAACCTGAATTGGAACATGTTCGGCAGGAAACCCGAGATCACATCTCACGTGGTGGACGACGTGTTCCTGCGGACCATCACCGAGAAGAAGACCATAGAGGACATAGAGCGGCACAAGCGGCTGGTCACCGAGTACCGACAGGTGAGCGAAGCGCTCATTGTTTTATAAAAAATTAAAATTAAAATTTAAAAGTTTTTATTCAAAATAGAATTACAGAAATTACTTTTTGAATATCAACAATTACACCTACTACCGGTTCAACCCTAGCCCTGTCCTGATAAGAAGCGGCGAAACAAACTCAGCGGGCCTCATGATGTGATGAAAGTAAAAAATGTAAAAATATAAATACATTTGCATATTATAAATGGTACACAATTTACAATAATTATGGTACAGAAACAGCCTGGGAGGAGGGTACTAATCCCAAGATGTGGTATCTGTCATAAAACCAGAATAATAAGGGCGCAAATGAGCAGTCAGAGACATTTTCATATTCGCATAGAGATTATGCAGGTGCGTTGCCCTATTTCAGCCCATAGAGTATGAATACTCTATGGGCTGATTTCACACCGCACGAATCGCTACAGCTTAGCTGTCACTTTACGCCGGTATCGTGTAAGAGAAGCCGGCCGGACATGAGGAGATGCCCAATTCAGTTGCATACATGCGTGCAGCGTGGCACTACTTCTTACTTTCAAAAACATGCTACTAAACCATGGCCGCCGAGCAGAATTTATTTCGTACGTTGAACTGTATTGTCTGTCCCTTTCGCTCTGTCGTAAATTTTACGTGTCTCGCTCGCACGTGCTTCTCTTTTCACAATCATTTAAAGTATAAAAGTCGAGTAATTAATTAGAAAATTAAAAGTAAACCTAGGCAGTAACATAGGCAGGCGCAATTATAAAACATATAGCAATAGAATATGATAGCCAACACTCTAACACTACCAGGTTCCCGCACCGGCGCCGCAGTTCGACGTGACCATCCGCAACCACACGCTGCCGGAGGCCCAATGGGAGAACTTCTCGGACATCAGCAGCGCCTCCGGCATGACCCTCACGCCCAAGATGGAGAGAGTGCCGCTGTCGCTGCCACCGCAGAAGTATATTGGTATGTCCTGGCTTTAGGGGTTTCAAATGAATAAAATGAAATTAATATGATGAGTGAAATAAAATGAAATGAAATGAAATGAGTATCGTAAATGTCTCGAAAATTACCATATATTATAATTCTGAATGTAATGTAGCAATTCAGAAGAAGGGATAGAGATTTTAATTCTTTAGAAGCTTAATATCTCAAGTGTACAATAGTACAAGATTTTGACTTAAAAAGGTTTATACATTTTGCCACCCCTAGCAAATGTCGTTTATACCTATTGCAAAAAAAAATAACCAGCGGTGTTCCATACCTTACGCCTGTGCATGGTGACAAATACCTTAGCGTGGATTCATTTCTACAGTCCTGAAAAGGTCTTATATCTCGAAATTTTAACAGCTTAATTTTTTATTTATTTTTGATAGCATAGGAGGCAAACGAGCAGTTGGACCTGAAGTAAAGTGATCACCAACGCCCACAGACATCCGTAACATCATAGGCCGACCTTAATGGGTCTTTTGTGTCTCATCCCCATGTCACCCGGCAAAGATAAGACAAACACGACTGATATAAAATTGTGACTGACGAAGAATTCTGATGGAACCATCCCCAGGTAAGAGCGGGCCCGAGCTGTTCTCGCCAGAGCTGATCAAGCAGACGAGCGCCGCGTACGCGGACCTGCCGCTGCTGCCCGAGCTGCCAGTGGCTCGCAACCCGCTGTTCCGCGACGACGAAGACGTGCCGCCGCCCACTCCGGCCCCACCAGTGCCGCCCAACTGGCCGCAGCTCACCAGGGTGTTGTCTACTGAGGCGCAGGATGAGGTGCGATTCAAATATCAGTTATTATACCACGAAACACATATGTATATATTTAAACGTATAAAATGCCTCGTATTTGCTCTCTCTCTCTTTAAGATAAGATGCCAGTGAGAGTATATTTAAACATGCGAAATCCCTTATTTTTGCGTTGTAGCTTTATAAAACTTTTGTTATCCATAGACCATCACGATGCGATAAAAGATATTAAAATTGAGATAATTTTTTGAGATTAAACAATATGTACCTACTGCAACTACTAATTAGTATCAATACGAAGTCAGGAAGTTGGTGCTGAGCCATCAGCACACATGATGATGGTATAGGTACTAAAAACGGCGAAGATGTTGAAGAATTGTTTAAGGTATTTCAGCCGAATCCAGCTAAATCCAGCCTAATGTAATGACCAATTATGCTAAGTACTGTAAACAAATATTGCTAAAAACGTAAAAAAAAAGATGGACCCTGCTCAATTTTTTTTAACAAACTTACAAGTCTTTTCCAACAACTAGAGATTTCCAGAAAAGTCCTTTCTAAACATTACCAATTGTTTCCAGGTTCTATCGGAGACCGAGCGCGGGTACCGTCTGACGCGCGAGGAACGGCTCCGCTGGCGCGAGCTCATCACTCACGAGAGCACGCTGCGGCGCGAGCTGGCGCGCTCCTCCACGCGAGAGGACTTCGTCCGCGTCGCGCACGACACGCGGTTCGCGCCGCTGTACGACCCGCCCAAGTGGGAGGTCATCATACGCATCCTCGCCCCACCCCCTGATAAGCCGAAGGTGAGAAAGATCTTCCAATTAGTACTAATTTCTTGCGAATATCATCAACAATTGTTTTCACGCTTCAAGACCAACAATTTTCGCCTACTTTTTATAATATTTTGACAAATCATGTGCTAATCTATTTGTTTCTAGAATTCGAAAAATGCCAGTACCAATTTGGTCCTACTAAATTGGTACTGGCATTTATCGAATTCTAAGTAACAATGCGCAGTCTAAGAATAGGACAATGAGAAAATTTATTGCTTGTTATATATGTTTGCGCTCAAAATCGTGGAAATACTAAAATCCTTTATTGTTAGCTTGTCTTTGCATATTATTAGCCGAAACTCAGCCAGGAGTACATTATATCATTGTTAGTCTCATTTTCTTCAGTTAATGATCTAATTTGATGAATTTTCAGAACCGGTACAG
>LUGF01038195.1:348864-368169 GCA_001625245.1 Calycopis cecrops
AGACGAGCCAGATGCGCAGGACATATTAGAGTGTACAAGTGTGCGCGCAGACACAAGTGCTCTCTCTATTCCCTCACTCTCATATTCCGATGGGACGGCAATCCGACACGACCGGTGAGAAATCAGGCGCAGGACCGACGGCTTAACGTGCTAACGGCTCGGGGGTGTATCACCGCCAACTTCCTGACTCCGGACTGTTATTAGAAATGGAAAAATCCCAATAACAATTTTTGGTCCGACCCGGTATTCGAACCCAGGATCTCGCATCTGTGGTTGAACACGCTTACCACTAGACCACGAGACAGTCTTAGTGAGTATAGCTTACGTTTAGACCATAGACTAGAAATCATTGCAGCTGAGTTAGACCGGGAAGGTACCTTTTTGTCAGTTGAAACCGTCGCTAAGTGATCTCATCTCAATCAATGCTTTTATTGCGTTTGTGGTGCTCCAAGGGAGGAGATAGAGAGAAGAGGGACATCACGTATGAAAATAAATGATGCTGGTGCCATAAAAACGTTATGAAAATAGAGACACCTTCAGTATCACCAGCTGGTTGTGCGCTGCTGGACATAGGCCTCACTAGTAAATCCTCACTCAGTATATCCAGCTCTCCTTATCCAGTCACTGTCAAAATTGGGCATTTGTACCAAGTTGGAAGATCCTTCGCTGCTTAACCAGGCCTTTACTCCATACCACATCTTCTACAGCCTTTGTTGCAGATGTGACCGTCACTTGTTTTATCACGACGCGATAAGTAATACTGATGCCATCTCCTCCGTTGATCACCCCTTATTGTCATAGACTATACGAATTACGGGCGGTACGAAATTGTATGCTGTTTTTGTAAGAAGAGGTATATATTTGTTGTGGTCCGCTTCAGCTGCAGCTGTTATATCCTATACATTACAGTATCAACATTTCTTTGTCTCCGCTCTTCCATTGCTGGATTTTGGTCTCTATGAAGTAACGTCAAGGTGAAAATATCTTCCCATCTGTGTCAACGTACAGTCAGCCAATTATCTTTAAGCATTTATTGGTTATAGGATAGCTTTTATTATTATTTTTTGTCCAGGTCCTGGCGTAACTCCCTCCACCGCTCGGTGAGCCAGCCGTCCCTGGCGCGCTCCGCCACGGAGGTGATGGAGCAGTGGACGGTGCCCGACGGTGACGTCACACCCACTCCCACCAGGCGAGTCAGAGGTACGATCTATTGAGTTCTATTTAGGTCCAGGCTGGGATTGCAAGAATCAATGTTGACTGACGACTTCATTGCGGAAGTATTTAAATAGTGATTGTGACTTGTGACTATTTAATACCTAATAATTTTGATTAAAAAGACTTTATTTTTTATTATTAAATTATAATACTCTTTAATAATAAAAAATAAAATATTTGTATTCAAAATATGTATATTTGAAACTCATTTCGAATGGAATATTTTTCTTAACAATATATTAGTTTCAATATATAGAGTTTGGGCCACACTATCAAAGAAATTATTCAATTGATGGCATCTTCTGCTATACAATCTTTTTGAAACTATGTAGATAAAACGGAGATTAGATAAAAAGTTTCAAATACAGCTAAATCAAACTAAAATCAAATAGTAACCACACGAGATATAATGATCAATTCATCATTTTCAGGTCCACAAGGGGTCTCATCGTTCACAACATCTGAAGTGCGCACGTTCCAGGCGTCCAGAGAATGGAGGGAATAAAACGAGAAAGCAACAATCGTTTCTGCTGGAGAAATGTATTTTGAAACATGCTGTAGATAATTAAAACAGGACTCGCATCCCATTAGTGCCAATCAGTGACGTACAACGTCCAAATGGTGCAAAAATGTATTCAAACTTGAAAAAGTTCAAAATTACTTTAAAGGGTTTGGTGCGAAATTAGTGCTGATATGTCGATTAAAGTTAACGAGAATCCCTATCATGACGATAAAACCTTTGATTATATCGCGGTTTATATTTAATGTAAAATAATAAAAACATCGAAAAAATTAAATAAACCGCAATGTAATTAAGGTTTTCTTGGTTAGTGCTTTTAGCTCAAATTTTACATTTCACTGCCTTTATTTGACACTATTTATGTAAGTGTAAAATATGTGAACATTTTTCAGTGACGCATTAGTCGTAACTAATAGTCGAAAAACTAAACAACGCTTATACTTTACTAATACACTAAGTACCTACTTTTTAAATTTATTTACGTATAGTATATAGATAAATAGAAAAAAACTAAATTAAATTGGCGTAAAACGAATTATTTTTATTAGTCTTTATTATTAGTCTGTGTTGTGGACTAAAACTAATAGATACAGCACTGCTATAGTAGGTATTAACATATTTAGCTGTTTGTATTTAGTTTATCAACTTATTCCGTCCATATTAGTAGTATTTAAAGGCATGAAAGTCTGCCATTTACCGTAAGAGTTTAGAAAATGGTACAACTAATTATTAAGTATAGAACTACCGTCTCAATAAAGTATTAACAAATAAGCATCATATATTTATATTGTACTAAACTAATACTTGCTTATATTTTTACAAACTGTAACTATTTTTTATAGAAATGCTAACATATTAATTTTTTTACTCTAAGTCGAATACTTGTAATGTATTTCATGGAATAAAAACGCTTGCTAACACATGGCATAGAACTAAATTTAGCTGTAAATAATTTCGGTCCGGTGAAGTACCTAGCGACTGAGGCAATTTTTGTCTTATTTCTGTCTCGGCTTATGCTGATGGCAAAGCCTTGTATTCATTTCTATTAGAAAATGCTTGTCTATATTTGTTGTTTTTGTCCGTATGTCTGCTAGTACTAAATAATTTCGCTGGAGAATCAATTTTCTTTAGTGGTTATTATTTTAATTTTATCTATGAATGGTTAAAACTCGTCTGCAATGGAAGCTAATTTCAAAGTTTATTATACATATTTGATTTGTCAATGGATATGTCTGGAATGTTTAAGAAAATTGTATCTTTGTTCATGAATATAAGCATAAGCGTAACTTGCCTCAATTGCTATGTAAGTGCGGGGGTTGGGCGAAGGGTTATATGCTCAAAGTGTTAGAATAACGACATTTAAAGACATAGTCATATGTAGTTTACAAAATATTGGTTCATTTAACCTCTACCTATTTTAGAGATTAAGTTCGGAATCTTTTTTACTGGTGCTGACTTTATTTTAACATAGATTTACCTACTTACCGACCATTACTGTAATCCAAGTTTAAATAAAACAATACGTCTCATTCTTTATCTTGTGTTTTATTTCCACAGTTGTATACCTTGTTGTTGTATCTGTCAAGAAATTTATAGTTAACTAGCTGTACCCCACGATTTCACCCGCGTTTAATTTCAAAGAAATTTCTAAAAAAGCTTTCTTAGCTCACTTACATCGTGAAAAGAGCCTCTGTACCAAATTTCAAGGTTATGGTTCAGTAGTTTCGACTGCGCGTCGATATAAGAGTCGGTCAGGTTTGCTTTTTATATGTATATAAAAATAAAAGGTGCTTAAATCATAGTGTCCCTTAAAGAAATAATTCAAATTAGTATCTTGTAATTAGCAGCCCGAATATCAACAAAAACTTATGTATTAGGTACAGAGAATTACAACTCGATAAGAATATGTCCATAAATAAGTTATTTATTTATTTCAATTTGAAATTCTTTTATATACAGCTATATAGCCAACACTTACATAGAATAAAATAAAATAAATTTGTACAATAAACATGTTATGTCTATACATAAATGAGGGGTTATTCGGACCAGCACAGATCACAGGAACTTTTAGCGGCGGTGAACAGGAAAGGACACTTTTAGCGGCTGCGATTGTGAGTGATGTCTCATTTTTGTTAAATATGTAATGATCATGTTGCATTTCAGCTATGGCTGCCATGTCTTTATATACCTACTAGCCAATGACACTAGCCTAATAGTACACATAGTCCGGTCAATATAGACATTTGAAATAACAAAAATTCACGGAAAGCCAAATTTTGGTGGAAGATCTACAACTTTGTTATAAAGTTTTTTTTGATAAAACTTACCGTTTTCAAGCAAAATCCAAAAAACCTCAAATTTTGACCTTTGACCTCGAATAACTTTTTAAGCACACATAGGATCGATGGGGACTTTTAAAACTTGATTTGTAATGGCAAACTATAGGTCTCCACCAAAATTTGGCTTTCCGGGAATTATTGTTATTTTACCACTTTTTTATGTCTAAATTGACCGGACAAACAGGTATGTAACCAGACACGAGTGCTCCCTCTATTCAGATCTGCAGCTGATTTAACATCAGGTAGGTGGCTAGCTGATTCCAAGTCTCTCTAACTGACCCTGAAAATTCTCAGCTTTAACCACCTCTCAATAAATGTCATGGGACAATAAAATGAAAGTGTTAAGTGAATCTAGTAAATTTATTAATATTGTTCGTAATAAGATATACAAACAAGAGTACGCACCCATTGATCGATAAAATTATAAATTCGACATTCAATTTATTAACAAATTACGATCTACAACGTAGCACACGTAGACATGGTGATTAATAAATAAATATTAGACTTAGGCGTACGTTTAGATATTTTCACAATTGTTCCAAACTCCTACCACATCAAGTTTCATAATCAGTTAGAAAAATTATTCTCTGACTCTACAGTAGACAACAGTGAAGATAATAAATATAAGTGGGCCTAGTTGCGTTCCCTGGGGTACGCTCCATTTATTTTTACAATTCAATGCACAATTAATTAAATTTAGAAAAAGTATATCTTTTGTATTATAACGATGAAATAACAATTACATCAGGCTTAGAAATTGTCAATGATAGTACACAATGGCATCACAATTTGTTTTCCTCGTACCATTTACAACGTACAGTTTACATACACATCATATCTATAATATACTTTTATACGAAATATTTTAGTATATTTCGGGGTTGTAAGCACAATATTTACTTTTAAGGCCAATTTTTAATGTACATAATACAATTCACATTTCAATGTGATTGGTTAACACAAATTTACACGATGTTTATTCATCCACTTATCAATAAAAACACACACAACATTTATAAGAATTTATAAGAATCAACAGTCGTATTGAAAAGTCTTCACAAAGAGGCAACAGTTTTATAAGAGTAAAGTGAAACAATTACAAAATTATCAAGCCTTATTAAAAGCTTAACTACATTTACTATATACATCTAAATTAAAGAAACTTCGACCGCTCTTTAGACAACAATAACAATTAGTTAATTAGGCCTTAGTTTTATCTACAATTTTAGATGAATTACTTTTCTACCTAAGATATGAATTTAATGACAGGTCCCATTCAGCAGTATTTGGCAAAACCAGAGATCTCTTTTATTTTGGCATCCATCCTTATTGCAGGTTCGTATCTAATTTTAATAACACTTTCCACGTGATGTCCTACCAAAATGAATTCAATGCCGCCATGTCCTTTATCAATAATTCTTATCTTATCACTGTCACTATTTACGTCATTTTATGTTTATCTACCTACACCATGCATTACCTACGATTTCTATAAACTCTTTTCACTCTCTTTCTCATTCTATGTCCTTTATATTTGACTAATGGAGCCGCACGATTGTCTTCTTCTATGCACTTGTTTCCAAAAACGTTTTTCTTGATGCTGTTTCTCCTGTAAGAATATTGATCATTTTGTCAAGTTTGTTTTTATTTAAAACTAATCGGATTTTCTATGTGCTGTTACTCACCGTACTCTATTATCTATTTAATTTCTTTACTATTTAATAAAAAAGTGTATCTTTCTCTATATTGTGGAAGTACTTATGTAAAGTTTAAATATATAAATTCTACGTTTGCAAGAAATAGAAATCGCGCTGCCGATGTAGGAATGGAAGCTAACAAGCAGGGTAAATTGAAAAGCACAATGGATTTTGATATAAATATATTTCAAAACAAATATTATCGAAAAATGGACAGATTGATTTAGTAAAATTAAAATTGCGTAGTGTAGAAAGCTGGATTTAAATGGTATATTATGTAACAATATATTACCAATTAATTAACAATTTTACTGATTCTAATAATCATTTAATAATTCAGTTCCTAATTCTACTCATATGTTTAAGTACATAATTTTATTCGATTCTAAAAAGCGTTACTGTCATTTCATTCTAATCACTTGAGTTCTAAATTGCTTTGCAATTAATTAATAAATGACATACACATTGCGCTCACATTTTTATATAATTACTCAATGAAACATAGAATATTAACTTTTAGAATATTAATGATTAAATTTAAATTAGCTTGCTATAACAATGTGTCAAATGTCTTTGAGAAGACAAAACAGTTAATAAAATTTTAACACGAATTGACCACAATTATTGCGTAAATACACGCCATATCAAGTATACCAATCTTAATGATTCTAATTTCTCGACCTCAACATTATAACACAATTATCAAATATTATTAGTGAAACATACAAGACGAAGGTATGTCGTATATCCGTTTTTGACGATTTAAATCCAGCTACTGCTAAAGCTTGTGCTGGGGTTTCAAACATGGCCATTGACAAAGCATATCTTGTAATAGCCGTTGTTGCTCACTGTTGTGCGGCGAGGCGAGAAGGGCCGAGAAATGGTTGGGTCGAAGGGCTCGCGGCGGGGGCTATCGGAAGATGCTCGACGTCGCAGGAAACCCATTCTGCTGATTCGGAAAGTGATATTAGATTAATGAACAAATAATTCGTTTATCTAATGAATATATTAAAAGGATGCAAAAAAATCAAATAACGATCCAGACTACACAGATGCACGGGTAATGCACAACTCATCATTTATGAAGTCGCGAAAACGGGCTTAGCTACTGCTTAAGCGTCAACAAGGCTGCTAGGACTCTATAGTGGATGACTTCTAAGACTTTAGTACCACGTCCTCGAAATAATATACTTCTAAGAGCCAGATTACCACAAATCTATAGAAAAAAGAAAGTGCTTTCTTAATTCAGTCTTGCTTGCCCGTTTCAGTTGCGACCATGGTTTCCACTTTCAATTTCACCCGCGTTAATTTCGATCCCATAGAAAATAGAAAATCATCCCATGGCATCCCATAGGAAAAAATTTTGGGGTTAAAATCTCTATCCTCCTATGTGTTAAATGAAGTTACCCTTACGTCATAAGTCATCAAAATTACCCGAAGATTTATTTATTCATTGGTTTCAATTATAGAAAATTGTCTTTAGGTTCATAAGGTCTAAAATATTAAAACGTCCATTGTATCAAAATGTCTAGTTATTGAAAATGGTCAGTTTAAAATATCTATTTATCTCAATGACCATAGTATTTAAAGATTATAAATTATTTATTGTATGCCATAATTGAGCCGGCACCACTAGGGAGGTAAGCGATAATATAAGTGATGACTATTGAATTTCGTGCGGTTTGTGAGAATTGAGAATTACTATTTTCAATGTCTCAATGTGGAATGCATTTGCATCTGTTATTTCTTCTGCGCATATTTTTCTGGGCGCACCACCAGACGTCCGACTCTCGAGCAATACAAAAGTTCCTTACATCTTCCCGTTCTGGCATTGAGAGCGCGTCCGCGAACGCATCATCTGAACTTCCGCTTGTGCCAGTTGCTCCATCTCCATAAGTTTCGTTTCGTTTTCTGGAACTAACGTTGTTAATGTGTCATTAGTTGTGTCTCATGTAATTGTGTTTATTACAAGACGTGGAGTTTCAATTACTACAGCTTTATAGGCACTGAACGTACATTTTATACTGTATGAATATGTTGGAATCTGTAAGTGATTTTTGTGAAATTTTAACTTAGAAGTAGACTTAAGATTTTGGTATTGTACGAGCAATAAATGCCCGGACTATCATTAATGTCCGTCGGACAATATCAGTAGACGTACGATATATAGAGTCCTGTCTATCTGTGTGTTTGTCATAGGATATTATCGAAGGCGGGATACATACGTTTCCAGGCATATACAGAACTGCGCGAAGTAGTATGCGGGGCGGTGCGGCGACACAGCGTCACTGCGTCGGCGCTCGCCACGCGCCGCGCCAGGGAACGCTGACACGCCGCGCGAAACGACCAGGGGTCGGGCGCGCCACCCTGACACAAGAAACACATGTTTACTACTTTACTATGAATTCACTAGGGGACAACTTGCAAGGTGTTGCAGGATATTTTGTTAGGTGGTTCCTGCAGTCTAAAGACATCTACCAGCAAATCTGTACCTTGCGGGCGCCTTACCTTTGCATCACCCTGATACTACCAAAACACATTGACTACTTTGATGTGTACTAGGGAATGACTTGCCAGGTGTTGCGGTATATTTTGAGGACGTGGTACCGCCGCCCAAAGAAATTCACCAGCAGAACTGTAGCTTGCAGGCGCATTATCTTTGAGAAACAATAGGTAAGCATGCTACATGTTGAGAGACATGACGTTTGATACTTTGATGTTTCCAGTCGTGAAAACATTCGTCATATCCCACGCAATCACTCTACATCTTACGCCAGTTAAAACGGTTCGTCAACACGAAGACGGATGATAGTAATTATATTAAGTCTCGCCTCGGCATTGCTGTGCCACTGACGGGTGTCCAACTTGCGCACTAGAGAGTGCTGAATAAACGCGTGACATGGCCAAGATATGACTGATTGAAAATTTCGGATTATAATCATGTAATGTATAATTTACCCATGACACCTCTTGGTCCGCCAGCATGTCCTTCCCCTTGTCGAGAGCCAGCCTCATCTCCGCTTGAGGGGTGAGTCTCTCCTGTGGCGAGGGCGGCCTTACCTCCGCCGGGTGCGTAGACTCGGGTGCTGGTAGTTGTTCCGAAGCTGCAATTGTACATGTTCTATTACAATCGTTCCGGTTATACAAGACTGGTAGATGATCATGCAAGGCCGGTTATGGCTGGATGCAAGTATGATCGTAACGCTCGACGTACTCTAGGCTTAGATATTATCTTTAATAATTTATCTGCTGATTAGGCTCGTGTTGATCATAATAATTTATATTTTTAGTGAATATTGATTGGAACTAGTAGAGTTAATGCTCAATTACTTAAAAAATCCTCAACATATGTACTCTAATATTACTATTAATGTAATAAATAAATATACACAATGTTCATTGCAGAAGGTGAAAAAGCATCGGCGAGGTCTGACTTGGTCAGAGCAAGGCTCCTTATACTGCTGGGCATTGGTTGGTTCCCTTTCTCACTGGGTGCTTCACAATCTGCCTGCCTTCCTCCTCGGAGAATACCAGTACCTGGTGACAGCTGATGAAGAGGAGTCGGGTTCTGTATAGTGGTACGCTCGAGTGTGGAGGGCGTGCTGGCCGAGCTGGCTGAGCCCCGACGCCCGCCGCCAGCAGACGCTCGCTCCACACACTCTCTTGAAGCTGCATAATGTTTAACCAATGAAGGCTTTGCTTAGTAGCGAAAGCAATTATATGTGTAGCAGGAATTCAGTTGTATTGGCGATAAAAAATTTAAGATGATGATGAATCTTTTTATATTTTTTACCTCCGCACTTCTGATGAGGTTCTTTGACCTTCATAGAGATCGAGAGGAAAACTCTGGGCTAGATGGCACTATGACTTACAAGACTGTATTGAAATGCCACCTAATCTTTGACATTGTTAAGAAAGTTTCAAATCTAAATAAATATAAAAATGGAAGGAATTTAAATCTTGTAAGTGGTAAGGTTACCAGATTGTAAGGGCATCGAAGGCGCCTCGTTGGTGGGGGTCCGGTCTGGACTCAGGTCCGCGGCGCCACCACCGGGCTCCGCCGCAGGTGCTGGGGGCTCCGCGTCGCACGCACCGCCCTCTGCTTCTGTTATTATAGTATAATTATTAGAAAACCATGTCTTGTTACTTTATATAGTTCTCTCTAATGCCTACCTACTCATCTTACCGCGTAGCATGTGGCGCAACTGATACAGTACATACAAAGTAGATAACAACGTACTCAAGGGTCTTTTGGAAGCAGATCGCAAAATTGCGGTACCTCTGTGAACACAAATGCTCGCTGCATCTATTTGGTCTGTGTATTCCCTTGTAGGTTGCTACAGTATCAGCACGTTACGTACTACACGGTCTCTCTTTATTTACTCTAGTCGCATTTGATTTTATGTATTTGCATTTGGATTCATTTTAGATTCGTGGATTTTTCTAGGTTAGTCTAGCCCTAGAAGAAGTCCCATAAGGACTTGTGTTACAGGCACTAGATAACAGATAACAGATATATATTTTTAGATTTATGAATTATTATAGATTTAAAATTTTAATCTTTAACAGCTGCAAAATTAAAATTTTAAAATTTTGTTTTTTTAATTATGACATTGACGTCGACGCATACGCGCTAAGTTACCTGCGCTCATTTAATATTCTGTTGACACTATGATATCGTTGCAACGCAGTCATCACTTTAAAAAGCCAAACGAATTACCGCGGGCCATTAAAACACTTAACCGCCATAGTTACTTCCCCACATTTTGTTTACGCGTCGCTGCAAGGACTAACATTACTTGGCACATTGGACATGGCTGTCCTAACGTGAACAAAAAGTCAGGAAAGAAATGTTTTAAATGAACTGCGATTAAAACTGTTACATTCATATTTTAGTGATGCTCATATTCTTCTCGATGTGAGTTCTACCTACTTACTGCTTTTCTACTCATAGTTACATCACAACTTTGGGTTGGGACAACATTTATTTTCTGTCTGGGTGGAGTGCTTTGTTACTCGTTACATTTATCACATGCTAGGGGTAAACATTACGGATTCAACGTTTCCATACTCTCGGATACACATACATGCATCGTGCTTGAACTCTGGGCTTATAAATTATCCTGGTATCACATAAATTTGATACTTATTAGCCTTACTTTAAAGTCAACGGCAGGGTCTCAAAGGCTGCTTGCTTTGCTTACTTATAAAGTTTCTACTTCTAAGCCTTCTATGTCCATCCATTAATATACCTGTGACAGATTTAAATTAAGAGATTTTATTGAGAGATTTTATTTAATAGATTTTTTTGATCCAATTTAGCTCATTCCTCCAAAGTTTCAGTAGACTCTCACAAACAGCGATCATGCTACTCCGTCCTTGCTATCCCAAGCTCAGCCATAGCCCTGGCACTACGCGAAAAAGTATTAGTGTAGACAACTCACCGGGCTCTGAAGCAGAGGGCGGTGGGTGCGGCGCGTCGCAACAGTCGTCAGCACCGAGGCCACGCTCGCTGTCCTGCGCCAAGCGCCGCACCAGCGGACCAGTCACAATGTGAGATATAACCTAGCTACAGTCTATGCCACAGATAATCCCGCCAATAACCCTTTGGAATTTTGATAATGGAATGATATGAGATGTTACCTAGCCAAAGCCTATGCCATTATAATTTTGAAATTAGATTATAAATATGAGTTTGAACCAAGCTACAGTCTATGTAATAGATATTCCCACCGAGAGTTAATGCCAATTTGGAAAATGGAACAGTAGATATAAGAAATAGCCTAACTACAGTTTATGCAATAGATAATCCTGGCAATAGTCATTAATTAGCCCATTATAATTTAGAGAATGAAATGATACATATACAAACACGAGGTGAACGAGATTGCCCCAAATAGAACCTAGACAACGTTATTAAGACACAGGATAGGGTCATGCAACAAACTACACATTCTACGTTCCATGCTTTATATCTATTTTCTAACCTAAATAATTCTGCTATTTTGGGAACTTATCAAGTGTTACTCTTATTTATTAATATTGAGGTGTTAAGTCTAGAAATAAGTATTCAAGAGCTGATTTTTTGTGTAGTTTATGAGATATCGCATTGTTAGTGTTTGATTTATCTACAAGAGTAATTAAATAACTTTTGGGTTTTCTATATCTAAATTCTACCTACAGAATGTTGTGTTACTTTATCTAGTTGTTAAATCAACTTATTGGTTTAATTTGTCATTATAGTTGTGAATTTGAAAAATCGTTAATTTCGCCCTTAATTTCAAATAATATTACCAATTTCTCGCATTTTAAAGGTCTTATTTTCGGGCTTGCGATTTTTTTTAGTGTACTATAGTATGAGCACGTGTATGATATTCACCTGGTCGTCAGAGTTGGTGGGAGTTGGCTTGTTGTCATCACTTCCACTTTCAGAACAGTCTTCCTCCAAAAGTGGTTCAAGTCTTCGTCTAAAGACATCCCTATATTAGAAAATAAAGGTAAGTGAACATGATTTTGAAAAGTTGTTTAGTTTATTATAATAGGTAATAACGATTCTTATTTAATTTATTAGAATACCTAATTAAGCCAGAAAGCTTTAGTCTCATATCTTCTACAGTATCTTCTACATTGTCATCTCCAATAATCAAAAGCGAGATTTAGAACAGCTGTTTATGTTTATGTTATTTTATATTATTACTTGTGCTGTATGGTTGCAAATAAAGTTTTATCTATCTATCTATCTATCTATATACTTTATGTTTGAAAATTTCGTGGTGTTTTTGCTTTCATTAATTATTACTGCTTTGTCTTTCGAAGTTAATAAGGTTTATTTTACCTCGGTAATAGAGGTCTTAATGTTGTTGGTCCAGTAATAGTTGGTGCCATCAGAAGTTCATCCATCATCAGCTCTGTATCGTCATCGCCAGCATATGATGAAGAAGATTTTGTGGGCGACTGGAAAAAGAAGTTAAAATTAAAGTACACAATTTTTAAACATCATAAATTCATCAAGCTATTAGTTACTTACCGAAAGTGTGCCATGTTCAGAATCAGGTAAATTGTCTGAAAGATCACCAGAGGATGGCGTTCCCCATGCCTCCTCTCCACTTGCACCACTTCCTTCTCCCGTTTCGACAGTTCCTTCCTCAGTACCAATGGCTGACTTCCAATCACTTACTCCAAGGCACCTATATATATTGTGGGGCAACTTTATCATGTTATTATAATCAAAAATTATTTACCTAACTATTACGTGTAAAAGGTACAAAATATTAGAACTATCACAAATTGTTACAAAAATATCAATATTCACACACATGTTATACTTATCACAATTAAACTACTTCGTAACAGCGAATTCTCAGCTCTAGAATTATCTAGACAAAGAAATCTAATCTAAAATAAGTTAAAAATAGAGGTTATATTAATTTTAATATTCGGAGCATAATTCTAAAAAATCCATTGACATGTTAATTGTAGATCTACTCAACAATTTTTAATCGATTGAAATTCTCAACAGTAATTCTAGACAAATAAACTAGCATCTACACTATTGTTACATTATAGATAAGTACTAAAGTTTGAGCTATAATTAAGATAAGAAAACCGTGACAACTCATACTCAGCGTTTTATTTCCAAACGAGTTGTTTTCCTCCTGATTTGTAAAAAGAAAAATGGTTTGTTATTAGATAAAGAAGATACCACTGAAGATAAAGTTAAATATCTTAAATGTTTCCTATGTCATTATTATTATTATTGTTTCTTCTTCCTTCACTCATGTTATGTGAGAATTATTGACTTTAATACTAAAAATGACTAACCTTTCTAGGAAAGAAGGCTGCTTGTATGCCACTGATGCGTTTGGCACAGTTTCAGTGTGGCTGAATATATTGATTTTTTCTACAACAAATGAACCTGCTCGAGCCGTCCAACCCATTAGGCCTCCAGCGGCACTTGTTACTGAAAAAAACGACATTTTGAGTTTTGTTACAAAAATACTCTTTCTGGTGCAATTGATCAAAATGTTGGCCAAATATCAGTCAAATCAAAATGGCATCATCAAGTCAGTCAAAAAATTAGGCTTTTAGGTTTTTGAAATTTTAATATCAATTGTTTTTAAACGTTTTCTTTCACCTTCAACGGTAAGTATAATAACTGTATTTTAAAATATTTATGTCTCAAATTTCAGTTAAATTACCTGTACTAAGTGTTTTTGATGCTTCTGATTCTTGCGTAGTCAGTCTTACGTTACCATCGTCAGTCTCATCTGATGGCAGTCTTTCGAGACTGGACATTGTGCCATATCTAAAATGTAACAAAAAGAAATAAAAAAAAATAAATGTGATGTGTTTCCATTATCATTGTTATTTATGTATACCTTTTTAACGAAACATAGGGGAGGTCATCCGGGATATCCGGTGAGTCGGGAGATTCATCTACAAGGTCATCCTGAAACAGATACTTTGTTGAAATTGTCACGTAAACATAAAATAAAAATATTTGTATATAAATCACTCACAGTCTTATTTATAGAACTATAATCGGGCGTCGGCGGCACTACAGCTATATTCGGAACAGGTGATTCTGATTTTATGGACGCAAGACTTCCTGGCCTCGAACTAGCTGTAGTAGAAGTTACCGGTTTTCTCTTAAATGGTTCAACTCTCATAAGATGTGCGGCTGGATTTATGGCAGACAGACCCATTAGCATTAGTGGACCTAGTTCTGAATCTTCATCCGATAACACATCACTAGTGTGTGTGTTTAAATCATCAGTAAATTCATTCTTTTTGCTAATGTCTCCATTCATTTTAGTTACTGCTGAAATTCCCATCCTGGGTGATCTTCGAAGGCCTCTTTCTATTTTAAAATCACTATCATCTTCGTGTATTGATTCATCCTCTAAGAAAACTGATGAAGTTCTCAAACACGTACCAACGTTTTCTCGTTTAGCAATGATATTCATCCCTAATACCTTGTTTAATACAAATTCAGCCTTTTTCCTGGTCATTTCATCTTTTTTCTGGCTTGTGGGACTTGGATAGGTTTTAGTCTTTGTTAACATAATATTTTCAACGCATTTAACTTCACTGATATACTTTTCTTGTGCGATGACACATTGTACCTGATTCGGTATGCTGGAGCTAGACATTCTCAAATCGTTCGAACTAGAATTAAAAACCATTGAACTACAAGTGGTATGACTAGTGGATAAGGGGCTATTTCTACTACTAGATGTCGGACTAGGGGACATTATAGAATTTTCTTTTCTTAATTCCAGTTGACTTTTTGTATGAATTCTAGAAATACTTTTATTTAAGACCATGGAGTCAGTCTTGAGATCATAAGATTTAGATTTAAGCATTCTTTGGCTTTGATTAATAGAATCAATTACTCGTAAGGCAGCCTTTGGGGCATCTTCGGGACGAATTTTAATAGCACCCTTACGTTCTAAATGACAAATATACTTTTGCTTACGTTTATTACAACTTGCACTACATGAACTTGTAGAACTTTTGTTCGATTGGGAATTTTGGGGCGAAGGTTCGAGTTTTGGTTTGGGTGGTATCGGTGGTTCTTTTTGTGATATTAGAGGACTGTTTGGCTTAGATAAGCACTTTTTGTGACATTGTCTGCAAACTGGGATAGTATCTACTACAACTGGACTAGTTCGTACGGTGATCTGAAAGAAATATAACAGAGCTTAATTACTCTAGTAAATTCATTAGTATAGTCAAAACTTAAGCGTGTTTTGTTTTCTCTTACTTGACTTCCAGAGTTACTGCTTTTAGATGGACTTCTGTCATTTTCTTTTTTCTCTACAGGTGGCTGCTCTTTGTTATCAGGAATTTTATGGTCAACAAGTTCAGCGACCTCTAATAAATTTAATTCCCTAGATCTTTTCCTTAGTTCTTCTACGCTCCACATCTGTTTTAATATTAGTGGGATTAGACAGTTTCAGCTTTGTGATATTATATTCAGCATTTTGTTTATAATTTAACCTTCTGGATTAATCTTATTGATTATTGCGCCTTGCGGTTTTTAGTGTTTAATTAACTCAGACGTATAATTAAATTAAAAATCTTACCTCCATATCAGGTTCAGGAGGATCTAACTCTTCGGCTTCTGGCAACTGCGTCATCCACCTCTGCAAGTGTAGTGTGGAGCCCCGACTTCTCGTGCTCTTTGCACCCTCTGTCACACTCCCTCCCGCGCCAGTCTGTGTCTCAGCAGAGCTTCGACGTGTCTATAATTATTACGTCTAAATGTAGATAGAAGGAAAACTACTACACCGTGCGATGAAATAAAAAATTATAGATACTAACTGAAATTAAGAAATTATGAAACTTACATAAAAATTGTCAAAAAAATTACTTTCTAAAATTGTTTGTAAATTAAGAGAATTGTTAAAAACTCACCTATATATTGTAATCAATTAGTAAAATGCTAGGAAAAGTCTTAAAAGTGTTAACTTTTGGTTAAGTAATAGACTTATTAATAGACTTGAACAACTATACAAATATATATATTTAGTATAATTTTTATGGGAATATAAAGTAAGTAAGGATTTGTATCATCTTTTTTAGTACATAGTTCGTGAACTCAAAATAAATATATAAATATAATATAAAATAATAGTAAGAAATCGTGTTACACAGAAAAATGGTAGATTGTGTTCACATTGAGCTAATTTCGTTAGCGTCGCAAAAAAGGGGGTGAGATAAAAAGATTCGAAATAAAAAAAAATCATTGACAAAGTCACTTTATTCACCGATCATAGAAATATGTTCAGATCTAAACAAAACATCCAAATTTCATAAAAGTCCAATATCGCCACTAAGAACCCAGAACAATAAGTAAAGGCTTTCTCAAAATTATGTCTTTTTTCTCATAAATTATCTATAGAACTATTCAATTTTTACACAGCCAAAGACATATAAAATATTGATTTATACCGTACTAACTACTCAAATTGTTTTACAAAATGAAACAACAGATTACCCCACGAAATAGGTTATGTGAACATTTACGATGCTGACGATTATAAAGTTTCGTTTGCAATATTATTTAATGTGATAATATTTAAATGTGTGCGTATTCTTTAACAAAAAGCGTAACTAAGATGACACATAACATCGACTACCATTTTTCATTGTAACACCATACTAAGTGCTAGTGTAACGTCTATAAAAAGCGGTGTAAAACAAAAACGATTCAACTACAATGGATTAAGACTATGATCTCTCAAAACTTATCGCCAAATATCCACATAACCTTTACAAATTGTAAGGCTATGCACATACACAGTGTCTCAAAAGTGCGTACGGACTTTACAAACAAAATAACATGAAAACAAATTAATGTTAAGTAATGGTAACATTTTCCCTTATTCGATAATTAGGACGACAATAAAAATCCGACTTGGAGGACAAAGGGAAAGCACAAAGTAACCATGGTTTCCCCGTTAACACAAATTCCATGAGAAGGACGGAAGACTCAACAAGCAAATATAAAACTATTAGTTCTGAAATCGTACAAACATTACTTACAATTGGTACCCTATAGTTACATTTGACACCGACTTCTATAATACTGTAAAATCGAAAAACTTCGGTATATACTTCCTAACCATAAGCGACACTTAGCTGGGAACTATTTGGTAAGGAAATTCGAAAAATTCACACGCTTTTTATACTGCTTAGGGCTACGTAATTCTTTAGCCAAATATACCAAGACTTGTAGAAATATCATAATTTTCGAAAATATGTCTCTCAATAGTTTACCACAACCTTAAAAGAGCTCAATTTTAAGCGAATTCCATTTTCTGTTTAATTAGCATTACGTATTATACTAACATTTAATAATTGTAGACTTGGCAATTTCTGTGGCTTAATATACTTTGAAGCTCAACAAGTCATTTTCTTGAGCGCTTCAAAAAGGGCATTAATTCGAATTTTTATTGGTCCAGAATGAGTCTGAGTCTAATTCTGGATCAGAATCCGCCGATCAAAGTTCTAAGTAAGACGGCGGTGTTGGCCTTTCTGGCAGGGGAACGCAAGGGAACACGGGGTTGTCGGGTAGAAATATACATTCCTCGACAACGTGCTTAAAAGAGGGATCAACATCAATATCTACCAACGCCAGATCGGCCTCAAAAGATTCCCACCTGCAGGGAGAAACCTCCGAGTATTCATCACCGCCGTCTGGTGTTAATAGGGCGCTTGGAGATCCGGGCTCCTCGATTTTACCTATACTGGACGTGGACACGAAGTGCGAGGAGAAAGTCTGTGAGTCTGCTGGTGATAGATTAGCTGACGGTGTCTCTGGAGTCGGTGCGGTCCTCCAAACAGTGCTCAAAGGCCCCCGTACTGGCTGAGGCTGTGGTGACGCAGAGCTCGGCCTAACATCGAAACTAACATGGACTTCTTTCTCGTTGCGCTCTTCCACAAGCATATTGAGATGAGATCGGTATGAACTTGCCGGTAAGAGGGCGAGACTTGAATGTCGCTGTATGCTGGACGCTGATACCTGGCGTTGTTGGGAGTCCAGGGTCGCCAAGCTGAAGGTGAGCTGAGGGTCCGGAGAGTCGAGGGGCGAGCCCAGCGGTGTTCCCGACATCGTGTGCGCTCGATATCTGAGATTGTTTTATTGTACATTAGATTAAAATAAATAACAACGATTTGTTATTAGGTCTACAATAGTTTCTCCTTCCATAGAGGGTGCCATGTTCATGCGAGTTTTTACACATAAAAAGAAGGCAAAAAAGAAGGGTCAGATGTACTGATTTGTGTTTTTTTCTGATTTGTCCTTTAGATCAAGTTATAATATAATATGGACATCTTTTCTACTAAATTTGATTTATTTGGGATCTTCTTGGCCATTTTGTGAAAATATATTTATTTTTTGTTTGGATTTGTTTTCCTTTTGATTTGGCCACTGTCTTGACAAGAAATTTGATTTATCTTAAATGATAAATATAAACTAATTATTTGTAAATATGAGTATTACTTATTATTACTATTTTGTATTCTTCTATAGTAAAAGACTACCCTTTCTTGTGAGAAATAAGCGCTTTAAATGCCCATGACTTACATCTGCCTCTGGAGTAAACTCTGCCACACCGCCTTCAGGTCCGCCGATGGAGCGCGGAGGACTATAGGCCGCGTGCGCGATGGAGTCCGCGGGGCACAAGACACTAACGGACTCTCACCTCCTGAACGACCCAACAACAGACGAAACTCCGTAGCTGAAATAGAAACAACATGCTTAATAAGTATGTAAGTTTAGGGTTTTAACACAAAGTTTGGAAATTATATTGAAATCATTATTATCATTATTGACATATGTTTGAATTCATCTGTAACTTTACCGGTTTGGAACTATAAAGTGTTAAAAAGGCGGAGTATTGATCGCACAAATACAATACGGCTAGTTATTTTGAATAACCTATAGCGTCATACACTTTCTGCCGGAATTCAACTCAGCCGTAAACAATTCGACTAATAGATAGCTCGCTGCTATACCGAA
>LUGF01038195.1:368181-378271 GCA_001625245.1 Calycopis cecrops
CGCCGTAATGTCATATTGCAGTTTATGAATTATTATTTATTGAATATAATAATAAAACTAACCTTTTTTCCTAATATTAAACTGAGCCTCCGACACGGTCCCCAGCGCGACTGGCTCCTCGGTAACGAACAGGACCCTGTCACGAGAGACCGTCGCGAACAACAGAAGGTCCGTGAACAAGAGGGCCCAGTACGGCCGCACCGTCCGGCCTTCCACTCGCGACAGCTCACCGCCGAATATCCACTGCCGCCCTCCAGTACTTAGAACGAATGGCTGAAAAGTAAATTTCAATATTGAAATCAAGGCAAGGGATGATCCTTCCGTAGGGAACACTGGTGCACCTCGGCGCAGACTTCCAAAACGGGGTATGTACCTTATGATTTTAGTGGGTTCAAAACCGAAATAACTATCTCTGTCATAGCCTCTGCTGATATAGTATCCGAAGGGGTTTCCACACGAAGAAAAGACAAGAATGTAAAATTACTCTTGTCATCTTTAAAATGTTCGTTTTGAAGAGTAAGAAAATATCGAAGCCCTGCATTTAGATTTGAAGAGCATTTTAAATGAGAACTGAAAGTCAATATTGTTTTGCGATGGATTGTTCTCAATCGTACTCAGGTACTTTAATTTTGTTATACAGGAACTTTAGTCTCATTATCGTAAGTCTAGACTACAACAGCAACAAATCTTAACGCCAGTTCCTGGTATACAGATTATTGAATATATGATATATGATGATAATATATGATTAAATTCGTTGCGAGTCCCAAGACAGATTTAGCTTTTCCCTCGGGCTCCCTGCGATCATATCAAAGGGTCAAGTGTGGTTGCCGCTGTCGATCCTAGCGACATAGGAGTAGCAGCTGTGGGAACGAGTGGTGGGCCAAAGAACGATAAAAAAAAAATAATCAGAGTACAAAATGCCACATAATATCACGTCTCTTACTAGTCTTTTGCTTTCTCCACGTACATAACTATCTTCATGCATACACGCCGATTGCGAAGCCTCTTGACCTTTGGACAGTGTCCGATCTATCTGATCATGGCACTGGCAATATCTTCCTGGGAATCTAGACTTTATCACTAATAATATAAAGCTGAAGAGTTTGTTTTTTTGTTTGTTTGAACGCGCTTATCTCTGGAACCATTTGAAAAATTCTTTAAGCATTCGTTTATTGTACTCTGGTATTGGTTAGTCCATTTAGCGAAGAAGGCTATAGGCTACTTTTTAACCGGAAAAAAGATTAATGTAAACAAAGTTGCGGGCATCCGCTAGTACAGAATGTGCTTGTTGATCTGATTCATGTCGGCTTTCGGTTAAGATCGTTTTTTTTTATGTCCAGTTCAATTCTATGGAACATGCGTCGATATCTTTCAAACTGACTGTCCCCTCACCTTACATCTAGTGAACACGAGGCGACTCTCGAGGTCGGCGACGGACAGCAGCGGCTTCCCGTCGCCGGCCAGGCCCATGAGCCCCGAGCCGGCCGTCACGTCCTGGTACACGCTCTGGAATTACAGTACAATTGTACTCATGAATCATAGACACATTTATACCAAATTTAAGATAAGACGGAGTATGGGATGACCTCGAGCCCGGTGTATTGATGACCTGACCTGAGTTGCGGGGAACCACTGGAAGCTTGTGACTGCAAGTGGGTCTCTCAGGGGGAGGCCTGCGTGCAGCAGTGGACGTATTCTGCCTGAGATTAATGATGATAATGCTGGTGAGGATGATTGTAAGTGTGGATGTACAATTACACAAAACAGCCGTGACTTAGGCGCGTGGTAAATATTCCAATTCCTTCGCTCGAAGTGAAAAGTATTGTATTGCTTGTATCCTGAGGGACATTAAATTCAAATCCATTCAGTAGTTTTTGCGTGACAACTATATTTTTTTATAGCATAGGAGGCAAACGAGCAGTTGGATCACCTGATGTAAAGTGATCACCAACGCCCACAGACATCCGTAACACCAGAGGTCTAACAGGTGCGTTGCCGACCTTTGAGGAAAGAATAAGGTCTTTTCTTGAAGATCCCTATGGTCGTATCGGACGGAAATACCGAGGGGGTAAATAAATATAAACTATATTGTGACTTATATTTTATTTTATGTTATAACCAAAACATACTCTACCTGTAGTTGCTCCACAATGACCTGCAGCTGCTTCTTCTCGAGCTGGTCGTAGGGTCCGGAGCCCGTGGCGCCGGCCGCCGTCCGCATCAGCCGCAGCAGCTCCCTGAACTGCTCCAGCGGCTTGTGCACCAGTGACGTCACGTCCGGCCTCCGCCGCGGGATGGGCGGGCTCGTGCAGAACCGGGAGAAGGCTCCGCTCGTGTCTTTGGACTTCTTCACCTGGAAATAGCCCAAGATTATTACTAGTCAGAGGACTATCATTCTAGTCGTCTCTTTAGAAGAGAGAAGAAGAGAAGAAGATTTTGTTACTATATCTTATCAGGTGTTTTTTTTATTTATTCTATCATTATTATTCACTTCTACTTACCAAAACGCAGTCAGCCCTCTTCAAGCCGAGGCAGTACTTCTTGTACAGACTCAGGAACACGGGCGTCTTCTGCAGGTACACCGCGACTACCGTGGACGTCTGGATCTCCCCGTCGTCCTGCACCACCTGGTCCAGTATGTCCTCCGACAGCCTGAAGATCTGTAACAGATGTTTGTTGTATTTCAAATTTCAAATCGAGACAAATTTTATCGAATCAGTCCAATACAGAATAATACAATCACCAATGTGAGACAAAGTGCCAAACAATAGGAGACAAAATATGGAATGTTTTGACAAAAATTAATGGGAATGGACGAAAAAATATAAATATTGAACTTTCTTTCTTTTGGGTAATAAAAATAAGTAAATTTATTAAGTTTGTGTCGAAGAAAGAACGACAATTGACTATTTCTCCTATTTTCCTTTCATCCCAAGACAGCTTAACCTTTTTCCTCGAACAGAGAGTACGATGATTTTTTTATGGTATGAGAGCCAAACAAGCAGTCGGAGCCATTTTCATGACTACCGACGCCCATAGACTTCCGCAGCGAGCCTATGCATTAACGCTGTCCTCCTTTCTCTTTACATCTACATGGGCCACCGGCTACTTACACACCACACGAAACGCGACAGCACACACTTTACGCCAGTCACGTGTAAGCGAGAGGTCTCCCCGTTTGTGCCGGCCCAATTCAGCTGCATGCAAGCATACTGCATGCTGTGGCAACACCCTACTTAATTTTTGATTTTGTCAAATGTGAGTCCATCCTCCCTACACAGGAGTAACAGCGGTGGGAACGAGTGGTGGGCAAGCAGCTAGTAAGCTTTGAAGACTCAGAATCGATGTTAATACTCCCAAATAAGTCGAGCTAGCTAGTGTGTTTTTTTTATGGTACAGGGGACAAACGAGCAGTCGGGTCACCGAGATGATGGTGTTTCCGACGCCCACAGACATCTGCAACACCAGGGGTTTTGCATTCGCGTTGCCGGCCTTTAAGATGAGAGGCTCTTTTCTTGAAGATCCCTAAGTCATATTGGTCCGGAAATACCGAGGGCGGCAGCTGATTCCACAAAGAAGTAGTGGGCGGGATGAAGTTGCGTTTAAAGCGCACAGTGGTGGACTTCGGAACATCTAGATGGTGCCGGTGGAAATTTGAATTTAGACGCGAAGTTCGATAGTGAAATTCAGCTGCAGGTATTAGTCCGAACAATTCCTCGGAACACTCCCCATAGAAAATACGGTAAAAGATGCACAGCGAACTGACATCTCTCCGTATGACAAGTGTATCAAGCTTGTGTGTGTGTGTGTTAAAGTACCTCCTCGATATTCTGGAAGAGCAGCTGATGGTCGCTGGGCGCGATGAGGTCAGCTCGCTCCGCCAGCGGGGACACGAAGCGCACCAGACCGAACTGCAGGCAGGTGGCGTAGTGCTGCTCCCTCGACACCACCGCCAGCAGCGCGCGCTTCCTGCCATCTGTGGTTAGACTCGTTGCTTGCTGCTGAGGTACATTTGGTTTATTAAAAACATATTTCCGCAAATCGAATGTGTGTTTTTATAATTAGAAACTGTTGGATAAGTTATAGAATTGTCCTTAGAGCTTTTTGTGCCTTTGTGGAGGTCTTATTCCAATTATTATTGTCTAATAATATAAATAATAATAGAGATATAATAATATAATTCTATAAATATACGTACCTACGCTATATGTATATTTTCATATAAATGAAAATATACGTATAGCGTACGTATATTTCAAGTTTCGTTTATTGAAAGAGATGATTTGTTTTCAAATGGTCTTAAAGCAATTTAATCACTAAATAAAAAAATACCTACCTCGTTTGGGATGATAAATTTGAAATAAATAAATTACAGTTTGCATACTTAGTTTATGATTTTGAAATGTATTATCGATTTTTCAAATGTTTTATAGGATACTTTTGAACACATAATACGACCTATGATGTATGGTCAGCTCAGTGATCTTTATTTTCGTCCTTCTATCTTTGAGAAATATAACGTGTTTCAAACACTTCCTAAGAGGCAGTGAGTGAGTCTAGTGGTAAATTGTTGCTACTGTTCGCGCCAATCTTGTAAGCACGTGATAACACAATATGGTTATATCCTGCCCCTAGTTTACAATAAGTTAGCCAATTCATAAATAGTGGTTATTAAATAAAAATCTTATTTATCTCTTTAAGTGACAAGTATCATTAACTTAAGTATAACTAGGGACGATATTAAAAACTAGGGACAATATTAATACGCAATTCAGTTCGATTTAGTTGGGATTCATAGATTTCATGATTTTGATAAGGATAACAAGTAGGTTTTTTGGTGTCATCTCCTACGAGAAGTCCCGAAGAAGATTTTTTAAATGTTATTAGTTAATTTTTAATCTGAAAGAATGTTGCTTTGTTATTACTCATATGTAGCTGGCTATTGTTATCTTCATCGCGATAATAGAAATAAAACTATTTCGATAGCAATTCTTAAGGATGTGGACGTGCAGTTAGATTTTTTAAACATTCAGCTATTTTAAGTGGTTTTTATTTATAGTAATATATAAAGGGACGGGCAAACCACCGACATCCACATTTTTGTAATAAAAACGTGTTGTACTCCTTTCCTCATTCATTCCGACGCACCATAGAACACTCGCACACCACACGAGTGGTGATAGAATAGCATTTTACGACTAGCTACCTATTACTGTATTTCGTTGTTCTGGTCCGGACTCCTTTAATTTTCGACAAGTCGGTGACCTTTCTATAGCATCCATTCGTAGACCCCTCATTATCTCAATATAATTTGTAGCCAACATAGACGACAAATATATCTTAGGTACTAGTTGTGCGACACGTTTTCGCCTGCGGAATCCGAACTATTATTTTTCTTCCAGATAAAAACAGTTTCATATTTTTTCAAATTCTACTCTATATCTGTGCCAAATTTCACCGAATTAATTACAATACTTTTTGTGTGAAAGAGTGGCAATCACACATACAAACGTTCGCGGTAATAAATTAGTGAGAATAGTAGAATTATTTTTATCAGGTAATACTTCTGGGTAATTTTTGCCAAAGCAGGATATATTTTCTGGCAAGTTTTCTAGACATACATCATTTACGACTGCTTCAGCTGTAGTTGTCAAAGAGTATACGAATAGGTACCTACTACGTAAGAACTGCAGAAGAACTACTATAGCTTTAATAATTGACACTTTTCACATTATTTTTAGAGCGTTTTCACATTATCCGATGCGATATCGATGTCGAAAGACCGCAGCCGACAGGCGACGGCCGATAGCTGACACCATATGTAGTTTTCACATATTTCACAGACACAGAGACAATTTAGACACATGTATAACACTTACAAATATTATCGTCCGACAGCTCACGGGCATCCAATGGTGCCGTATCGGAAAGACATTTACATATTTCATACATTTTACTTCCTCCGATATCGGATCGGCGCCCGATACCGATATCGGATCGGATAATGTGAAACTCTCTTATAGAGCGTAAGCTTAACCTGCTACCTTATTGTAGATATATTTAATCACAAATCGTGAGGTTGTGAGGAGAGTTCAAGTCCCGGGTTGGACCAAAATTATTATAATTTTATATTTTAGATCACACCAGATTGGGGAAGTTGGCTGTGTTACACCTCCCCGCCTCGGAGAGCACTTTAAACCTTCGGACTTGCACCTAACTTTTCTAAGGTCACGTCGGACCACCTTCCCAGAAGATTAGGGATTTAAGATGTACCTATGTATGTTTGAAAGGTTGATAGTAGGACAATGAAATATAAAAGTATTTCTACTCTACTAGCTGTATACATTCAATGTGTAATAACAAGCAAACAAGGTCGAAGGTACTCTGTAATTTATCTAAATAAGTTTGGTAACTTTATGTATTGAAGTCTCCTTACGGAGCACTTCCCCATGTAATAGAGCCTCCTAGTGAGTTTAATACAGCCCCCTTCCTTGTGTAATATAGTACCCCTTTCACAAATAGTAGAGGCCTCCCGTTCTATGTGTTAGAGGTCTTCTTCGACGTGTAAGGCCCCCCTTTATCGGCAGTTTGTCTAGTATGATTATAAAAGATATTGGATTGTTGTTTCTTTTTAATTTAATTATTTTTATTGCAAAGCAAAATTACGTGCTGTGGCAAAAAATAGAAGTATTTAACAAAAATAATAATAAGGTATTAAAACAAATTAGGATATAAGGGTTGAAAATCATAAAAAACAAATTAATAAAAAAAAAGCATAAATTTATTTGCACTTAATATTAAGAAACATAAATTAGAAAAGAACGAAATAATCATAACAGGAACCAATCTTCACTAATTAAGACACAAATTAAATTATGTTTTGTACATAAACAAAAAGAAAAGTTTTGCAATAACACAAAAGTACAGAAAATTGCAAAGTACGACAATATAGAACAACACACAAACGTCTTTGACAAAATAAATAAAACAATGTTAACAAATAAATATAAACAAAAAAAAAACATCTTAAACGTAACGATTCCCCATTTTTCGTTGACACAGTATCGAAATAAACGATAGTGTACACTGAATTATAACACAAAGGTTATAAATTAATAAATATGCTAAGTGTTAATAAAAACTTTTTGCACACACTAAAATAAAAAAGTAAGATAAATCTCTATCTGTAGTAATGGAATGTATTGAGAAGTCGTAATTATACATATGATTATTATTTACAGAAAGACAACAGAGCAATACATTTTTGTACAGTAATTTTTTAAACAAACGCACTCATGAAATATCGATTGTGATAAAATTTTGATAAACGTTTCGCCAATTAGGTCTACACTAGCACCATTTTCCTAAAAAATCGATTTTAGTTATAAACTTAACAAAATACCTAGGTACCACAAAATTTAGATTTTTCTTTCTCTACGATGACTAGTACGAATTTAGTTGAAGAAAAAAGCAATATTTGAGCAGACTGAACGTAATTTCGTTCCAAATGAAAAAAAAATCCAGAATATTTATACAACAAAGGTTTTGTTTCTTGTGTTTTAATTTCTCCATTACGCATTATAAATTTCTAGTTATAAAGTGGATATTAAATACTAATTACAATAAAATTAAATAGACGAATAATAAGAAGCCATTGAACTTATTGACAAAGGAGAACGTTCAGTCAAGCCCATTCGTGATATAAGAAATAGTTGGCCATTATTGAACCATAGAAGCAGAAAACGGACCAAAGATTGAACTTTCCATACGTTGTATACAAAAACCCTCGTAGACTGCAGACTTTTATGGTTTGAAAGTTAGGACATGGAAGTATTTAAGCACGCATCTAATAAGAAGAAGGTATTGCATACAAAATCTAGGCCCGACTACACTTTAGTGCGACAAAATCTGTAGTCTGCAAGGTATTCAAATAAACAAACAGTAAGAGCAACAGAAATAGCCTATCTCTCACTTTCTAGACACTGGACAATTTTGTAAGGAAAGCATCTAAGGTCCAATCTCAAATTTAAACTATGATGCCGTTACCGACCTCTTTCGAGAACGTCACTTGGGGCAGATGGAGTTTGCGTCTGTCCAGACTCTGGCTGGTCGAGGAGCAGGCCGTGGGCGGCCTGGCGGCTGTGGCTGGAGACGCCATGGCCGTGGCACGAGGCGAGCGCGGCGGGGGAGGGGTGGACTCGGCGGCCGAGGGAATGGTGACTTGGGCTAAACGTGTTCTAATGCCGACGCCATTTTGCGGGACCCTCCTGAAGGTTTCCATGTTTAACGTTTGGCCGGCAGATCTGGAAAAGTGAATAATTATTTAAAATTGAATTCTATGGTAGAGACAGGTATGTGTCAAAAAATGATGACGCCTTTCAGTGTGACCGATGGTGGTATAGGTTGTCTTATCTTAGCGAGAATTATGTTGCAGAACTGTACTTGTCCTTGGGGGAAACATTCTTACTAACAATTCATACTTAGTCAATGAGTGTTGTGCTGTGTATGAGAGTGAATAATTTAATCTGTCGTAGTCATGCTGTATCTCTTGAGTATTTTTCCATTGCAGAATTTGATATTTCTTTTATCTATGTAACCTCATGTAAATGTACTCATCTAGGGACTAGATCTGATTCTGGTACAAATGGGCAAATTAACAATCGTTGCATTTTAGTGGCTACCAACTCCACACAATTAAAGATATCTTGCAAAGGCCCTCATTTACCCTATCCCCGTCAATCGCTCTCACTGCCAAGCCGCACTGCATCGCATAGAAGAGTAGTCACTTGAAGCCGATATCAAATGAGCCAGAAACCTTACCCTATTTGGCAATAAAGGCACTGCATATTTATTACAACTTATCAGAACACTCACTTGACAAGGTTCCGTACTTCCTCCTCGGTGGTGGTGACCACATTCTTATTCCCCACGAACACGACGTAGTCTCCGGCGCGGAGGCCTGCACGGTCCGCCGACCCCCCCGCCGCCACCCGCTCCACCCGCGGCGGCCGCGTCCACACCACCGTGAAACCGAATCCACCAGCCGCACCGCGTACCAGTCTGGAAGGAAATAATAACAATAAAGTCAACAATTATTCTTCATGGTTAGTAATAAATTTATGTAAAATATTTTTAAAAATTTCTTTAAGACACAGACATTTTGGAAAAATGTAATGTAAATAATATCTTTTCTTAAATACTACGTCTACAACCCGTATAACCAGAAATTGATTTTTTCCTTCCTTTCCTTTCCTTTAGCTTCAATGGGTCACATTTTCAGCTTTATTAAACAATACCTACAGTTAATATGTTAAGGACTTACTTTCTAGTAGTTGTGAAGGGTGTTCTGCCTTGTCTCTGTGTCCGGCGCGGCGCGGCCGGGTCCTCTGGAGGGTCGAGTTCCAAGTATCTGAGGAACAGGTGTTCGTCTGCCTCCCTCTGCAGCGCGGCCGTCACTTGACCGCCTTGAGCCGATGGGCCGTTTGACGTGGCTCCTAGAATATCGGTAAATGAATATGTAGATTCAGATCCAAAAGCCGTCTCATTTGGCACTCATCCTTGTAATTATAAGATTTATCAATTATGCTGTTGTAAGCCAAATGTGATAATCTGAGCTCATTCATATGAAAGTTAAACAAACTATACCAAAATTCAATTAATGATGACACAAAAACGATTCCCACTTTGAAAGGAGTTCTAAATCTATTTAGAGAAGTACCATATAAGTTAAAGTTGATTATGAAACAGTGAAAATATAAGTTGAACCGAAAGAGACAACTTCTTAAACACTAATTTGATTTATAGCAGTAGAAACAAATCTGTAATCTGATGATGCAGATGAGATGTGTTTTACCGCCATCGACTCTCGCAAATAGCACGAAAGCCTCATAAAAAACATACAAAAACTTGTAGTCATGCCCCCTCAATGTCCCTTGTCTGCAAGTCTTCTTCGAAACCACGGCTTCATTCGTCGGTTTCACCAAAATGATGTCCGGTGGCTGTATAACAAAGTATTCTTTGCATACCTTTATCAGTGATCTCTTTGGCGCCGTCGTTGGTGCTGTCCGTGTTGTCGGTGGCCATCTTG
>LUGF01038195.1:386598-404947 GCA_001625245.1 Calycopis cecrops
AATCATAACTTACAACATATGCATACAATAAATACATTCATATATGTATATAATAAACCTACACATTATACATACTAAATAAACCTAAATATCATACATTTATACATTATATAATATTATTATGGTATCATTACGTAATCGTAACGTATTTCTGATTTCCACGAGTAAACCCCAATATTAATTCAAATGACTGGCAACACTGAGGTAAATAATAAAAAAATATAAAGGTAAATAAAAAAAAAAAGTTTTTTTCAAATGGTCACATTCCAAATAGCACAGCTCGAAGTATTGCTTCGTGACAAAAATGTTCCAAGCTTAACGTTGCTACGTATTTCTAGTACTTACGAGTTTGTTCGTAAGCACTAGAAATACCTTATTATTTGGGGCCAATCATGTCAACGAAAAAACATTGCGAGGATTTCGTTCATTTGGCAACAGACAAGATGATTCAAGAGCTAGATATGAACGGTGCAACTTTACTATCTAATAAAGTATTGGGACGCTCCAAACTCAAAACTAACATTATTTTGGCAGTTGCATTCTGGCCACAGTGCAGTGGACTGAGTCAGCTTGCCATTTTTTTTATGGTATTGGTGCAAACGAGCAGTCGCAGCCATTTTCATGACTACAACCGCCCATAGACTTCCGCATAGATGCGCTGCTCTCCTTTCTCCTCCCCCATGGGCCACCGGCTACTTACACACCGCACGAAACGCGACAGTACAGCTGTCACTTTACGGCGGTCTCCTGTAAGCGAGAGGTGGAAAATATAAAATCACCCCATGACATTCCAGTTTGTTTGTTTGTTGTTACTTCTTCACGCAAAACCTGATGAACCGAGTTTCAAAATTTGGCACACACATAGAATGTAACTGGGATTAACACATAGGACAGTTTTCATCCCGAAAAAAAAATCCTATATGATGCCATGGGGTGATTTTCTATTTTCCATCTATTTCCATTCCATAAATACAACCCTTATTTGCATAACACGCCGTATCTATTAAGATACAGTGTGTTTTAGGAAATAAAGATTTTACTCATTTAGTAAAAAAGGACCATTTCATGTCCCATTTTAAAGTAGGTCAATCCTTTTTCAACAGTTTGATAAAGCCATTTGTACCGAGTAGCTCGTGAAAACAAATGTATTTAGACACGCACGCCGCTGAATTAGTAATGTGGACGCACCGCCGGGGAGGCGTTTTAAAAATTCATCAAGACATTTCATTCCAATCAGAAGGTTTGGATATCGATTCTAAACGTTACCACGACTGGAATAACGTTATTGGTTACTTGAATTTACTTGAATATCACGCACTATAAATAACGTGAATCGATTCTATTCCTTTAAGTGGAATGTAGCCTTCATCATCATCATCATCATCATCAGCCTATTGCAGTACACTGTTGGACATAGGCCTCTCCCATAGCACGCCACTGGCCACGATCTTCGGCTAACCTTTCCCACTTCCTGCCTACAGCTTTACGTATGTCGTCACTCCATCTAGCCACAGGGCGTCCTACATTACGTTTGCCGGTACGCGGTCTCTATAGGAATAATAATAATAATAATGTAGCCTTAAGTAATGGGAAATTAGAAAAGTAACAAATTTAAGTAGAGGGCTTCTAGATCTGGAAGGCCGAATGCTTGACACCAAATCTAAGACCAATCAGAAAACGGAAAAATATTCATCAAAAAATTAACTTAATATTTCTCTGAATCTCTGAACGTCATTTTTTATACATTCATCAATTATGGCATCTCGTTCGTGGCCGGCGGCCTGGCTGATCGCCAAGCTCTGAGATATTGTTACGGCGTGACGTAATAAATGATGCAGTTTATACACTTCGCGGTTGCGGAGGGAAAGTAAATACAACGTTTTATCCGGGACATGTTTCAAAGTGTTATCCCAGGATCATTATTTTCATCTCTTTCAGATACAAAATTTAATCTAAATTCATCTTTTCCGGATATAAAATATTATGTTCTTCCAAATTCCAAAATCCATGTTCAAATTTTATCCAAACCCGTTTGTGTGGAAGAGTAACAAGCATAAGTACATACAAACTTTCGCATTTAAAGTATTAGTAGGATTATATAGGGAGCGTTCAGGTATTACGTAACGTAATTTGGTGGGGGGAGGGGTAGCTTGTATAACGTTACCATGCGTTACGGGGGCGAGATGGTAGTTTCGAGTTTCGGGAGTTACGAAACATTATTTAAAAAAATATAATCTCCCAAGTTGGCAAAATTAGGAGCAATGGGACTTTTTTTGCTCAATTTAAGTAAAAATATACTGAGTTGTGTGTTACGTAATGTTTTGGCGGGGAGAGGGGGGGCTACACAATAACCTTACAGAGTGTTACAAAGGTGGAGGGAGATTCAAAATCTTCAAGAATTCCGTTACGTAATACTTGAACGTTCCTATACTACAGAAGATAATTAATCAGTCTCTTTCGCAGAATTTATTTTTCCTTTTCCGTTCGTCAGTTTCATCCGTCTGCAGAACACAAAGCTAACGCTTCGCTTAAGAAATCAGAGTGAAGACTTAGGGCTATTATAACCTGCTCCCATTAAATAAATCAGGGATAACTATAAAAGTAAATTTTATTACAGGAAAACAAAAAAAAGACATGTAAAATGGTGAAATCTAGCGGAACATATTCAATAAAATGGTGATTTTAAGATATTCATTAATATAACTTTAAAGATTACATCAAAATTTATTCTGTAGTTTTTGTCTGCAATAATAGGACCATTTACCTTAAAATCTCCATTGTAAAACATCTACAATTCCATTTTCATTCGCAACATACCTACCAAAGGTATGGCGAATGAACAGAAAAAATAAAATTCTGTTTTCTTCCATTTTTCAATTGGAAAAAAAATAATTAGCGCGAGTCTGAAATCTCATTGAATGCGAATTATATCACTCGAGTGATTGATGAAAAGACATGGCGGGAAGTAGACAGGTCAACAAGATGGCGTTCCTCAGCTGATTGTCATTCAACTAATGAGCGCGCCATTATTTGAATGTGGAACTTTTTTCAATGTTTTTTATTGCGCCTCTTTCAAACTGTTTGGACGCTGGCAAATTATTGTTTATTCTACTTTCGAATTTTTGACGTAAATTCTTGCTGAAAAATTATGACGGCTTGCAGAGTTCAGGTAGAGGCTAGATAATTGAGCTATTGAAACTTTATAACAATGAATTGGATACAGATGGTATGTGTAAGACTTTATAATTTCTCTCAAGTTCCATGACTCTTTATTAGACTCTCAAAAAAACGAAACCACCGTCGATCCTGGACACAGGGTCTAGCTGGTTAATTATTCCGCAAAAATGTAAACAAGTAACCCCAAATTCTTATAAAATATTCCGTCAAAGTGATCCACTAATAGTAGCAGACTGACGCAATTATAATAAATTTCACATAAAAACTACAAAACTATAAAAACCAAGGATCCGAGGGGCGCTCGAATAATAATTCGGGACCAACATCTAGTGGGTAGCGGCGCGAGGCAAATACGACCTACTTAGGGTTGGCTGTTGACCTCTTTCGTATATTTTCATTCTGTTTGCGTATCATTTGACTCCACTTGTGTAACACTAGCTGGAGATACGACTTCGTCTGTGATTATAGCATTGGTTGTAGTAAATTTTATTGAAAAATATCAAGTGAAAATGAAAGTGGAATAATATATAGTGACAACGCTGAACATAAAGTTAATTTTGTAAAAAATAATCATAATATAAAACATTGAAATAAAATAAAATCATAAAAATAAAAATAATATAGTAATAATATCTGATATATTATTATAATCATTTATGTTAGTCCTGTGTCCACCGAAAATTGTGTTAGTTACATTGTCTTGTACCTAAAACACAATATAAATATGTAATGTGAAAAATGTCCCTTTTAGTGACGCATTTTCGTTTCATCGAACTATTATAAAAATATTTTACTTCTAAATGAAAGTTGAAACTAAATTTGAAAGCCCTGACTAGTTGGGAGACATAAAATCGCTAATGGGAAAATAATTTATGGATTTAAGGGGAACTGTTGCGAATACAAGTACCTATGTGTTGCCTTTATGAGCCGTAGGTAATAACTAATAAGGCTTCAATTACATTTTCAATGTTATCAAAGTGTTTGGCAAAATTCCTTAAAAAATCTTTATTCCTTTATGTTATGGCTTATTTACCTTGGTGGAAGGAGGGCATTGCATCTGTATAACCTCTATGCGACGTAGTAGTCATGAAAATGGCTCTGGCTGCTCGTTTGCCCCCATAAATCCTACTAATATTATAAATGCGAAAGTTTGTGTTTGTTTGTTACTCTTTCACACAAAAACTACTTAACTGATTTTCATGAAATTTGGCACGCACATAGATAGCAACTTGGATTAACACATAGGAGAGTTTTATCCCGAAAAAATGTTCCTTTTGGATGCCGTGGGATGATTTTCTATTTTCCACGGGATTGGAATTAACGCGGGTGAAACCACCGTGCCACCAGTTTACTATAAAAAAAAATTGGTTCCGTAAACTCGTAGTTTTATAAGCTTTTCAACTTTTCTAGACATGACATTTCTCCTATTTACAGATAGATATCAATCATCCTCAAATCACTTTCTTGATTTCTAATTTTTGTACTTAAAAGGAGGCCAAGATGAATAATGTGGTTTTGGAAATAATACAAAATAATATTTGAGACTTTTGCTACGTATTCTGTAGTTACTTTACGGGTTTTAACATGTTAAGATATTTGTTAAAGGTAATTTCTAAGCTATGCATTAATTTTCAACATTATATCTGAGGCAATTGCCAGTGAAGCTCCTACCCGCAATAAACATACAAAATTACTCCCTTAAGGCCTGCGCAGACAAGGAATTTTTGTCCGCGGACTTACTGTACTGTATCGAGTAACGCAAATAAGGGATCAAAAGTACGCCGTACTTTGCATACATTTTTGTCCGCGGACAAAAGTGCCTGGTCTGCGCAGGCCTTTACGGCGATAAGACCGAAAGTCCCGGGGGTTGGCGAGCACATTTGTCGCCTATCCAAATACTGGCACCGTTTACGAGGGAGTTTAGTACCCGTTCACTGCGGACTAAACTGCTGGTAGCCAAATTGTTATGGGCTTGTTTTGTAACCGAGTCGTCCACTTGGACTTTGTTTATGGTATTTTGTTAATGCGAGTATTTAATCTGTTTTAGCATTTCTTTTGCACTCATCTTATACAAGTTTTTTTCATGGTATAGGGGGGTTAACGAGCAGTTCATGACTACCAACGCTCATAGACATCCGCATAGAATTTATACCGATGCGTTGGGCCCATTTATCCTCCTATCTCGGCCCACCGGCTACTTACACACCGCACCAAACGCGACAGCACTGCCTTCACTTTTCGCCGGTGTGTCACTTGTAAGTGGAAGCCCTACACGCGTGGCGCTACCGCTTACAAAAACCCATGGAGGTGGGAGGAGAAAGGAGGGGAGCGCATCTGTTTAGCCTCTATCTGGATGTTTGTGGGCGTCGGTAGTCATGAAGACGGCTCCGGCTGCTAGTTTGCCCTCCTATATCATAAAAAAAACCCATCCATTGCCATCACCTCTATTCTCTAGTCTTGTAATCAATATTCTATCTTGGCCCATAGTCAATTATTTCAAATACCACAGGCCATAAGCCCAATGCCATAGGCTCGGCCACCGGATGCCTAAAATAGCCGAGACTCGGCGACCTGTCAGTCGGCTCGCGTGCGGCGCGCGGCGTGAACCACAAAATATTAACTTATAAATAACATAATCAATAGCACGAGTCGATACATATTTAATACTTGACTCGACGGCTGGAAACGAATAAAACCATTTCTATGTTTCAATTCAGTATCTCTATATCTATACTCGTATATAAAATTCTCGTGTCACAATGTTAGTTACCATAATCCTCCGAAGCAGCTTGACCGATTCTCATGAAATTTTGTGAGCATATTGAGTAGGTCTGAGAATCGGCCAATATCTATTTTCCATCTCGATATTTCCACGGGATCGAAAGTTACGCGGGTGAAACCGAGGAGCGCAGCTAGTATAATCATAAAAAATTGTCTTTTATCGTCAATTTAATTTAATCGGTTACCTGAGAAGAACCGGCGAAACAAACTCGTGATTAACAAGTAACTAACACTTTTCTTCATAATTACTTTCTTTGACAGTGGAGAAGCGTTTGCTACGTGAGTACACATGGAGACAACAGACAAGGCCGCCAGCAACACACACTTGTCACTTCACGGGGGAAATCGCGAGAGCGAGAGTCACTTCCTCGCTCGTGCCGGCCCAATTCGGCCGCACCGCAGCAGGACCTTACGCTACACACTACGGTACACGCTACAGCCTTTACGGTAGGACCGGACGTTAACAGTTAACAAACTTCTGACTGATTTGATTACATGAAGCAGAAGGTAATAAGACTCAAGAGGCAGTGTCATTGTTCTGTTGCAGAGGAATCGGGCGAGATCACACCAGGGCACACATAAATCGAGCTTGAAGGAAAACTTAAATAGTTTTTATAGTTTATGGTGGCAAACAAGCTGTCGGGCCATTTTCATATCTACCGACACCCATAGATATCCGCGTAGAGGTTATACAGATGCGTCGCCTTCCTTCGTCCAAGTGGGCCACCGGCTACTTACAGAACGCACGAAAAAGTACTGTAACATCGTCTATAGGTACTGTCGCATTTTTGGCTCAAACGAAAAGAAATTCCACAAAAATATCCATTTCTCAAGGTCATTAATGGACCTCCCCTCCTAATAAATAATCCTCTTTCCTCTCGTATACATAATTCAGGAGTGTTACGGACAGCTCTTTGTTATTTATAAGTCCCTGGTACATTTATTTATATTCAACTGATACGCTGGCCAATGTTCAAAACTGGCTAGATTTTTTATATAATAAAAGGGGGCAAACGAGCAGTCGCAACCAATTGCATGACTACCATCCATAGACATCCGCATTTCTGCAGATGCGTTGCCCTCTTTCCTCCGCCGCCCTGGGCCACTGGGTACTTACTACTTATCGCACGAAACGCGACAGCACAGCTGATAATAATATAAACGAAATTATTATACGATATCTCTCATCCGCGCCATCTTTATCTTTTATTCCACAACCGTGGATTTTACAAGAAATCTTTTTTAGTAAGGGTAAGCCACGCTGCATGCATTCATGCATCTGAATTTGGCCGGCATCGGCACAGTAAACCACTTCTGAATCCCATCCTCGATGCTGCTACCTTTTTTAGCGTGTGGTACCATCTTACCGAGGCAGTATGACGGACCGACTAAAACTGTGCGGTCTTCCGTCTAGATATTCATAGCAAGAGGGCCCAGGTATGTTCTAAAAAGGATGTTTCCTGGACACAACTTTGCTACCGTGCAGCAACTATTTCACCGGGCACACAAAATGGCTATCAAAAATCTACTAATGAGCTTGAAAATATTTAGGTCTTCTTTAGGATGTCAGTCTTTGGAGATGATGTTAGGGCATTTGGAATTTTGCTGTAGATGATGCAAATTGAATGATTGAACATGTCAATTACATAAAAAAGTGGTCCGATATCCTGCAGCGCAAAATTCTCGCCCAGTTGTAAGTGGACTTACAACATGTAATTATAGATTTTGCTTCGTGTATGGGTCACCCGTAATATGGATTCGATTTATTTTTAAAATGTTGTATACGATAAATAGCATTTGATAATAAACAACGAATATTGTATCTCGTTGCTTGCATACGTTTTTTATGGTATGGGGGGGCAAACGAGCAGTCGGGGACATTTTCATGACTACCGACGCCCATAGACTACCGCATACTGGCTATACAGATTCGCTGCCCTCCTTAATCTTCCCACCTCCATGGGCCACCGGCTACTTTCACACCGCACGAAACGCTACAGCACAGCTGTTACTTTACGCCAGTCTCGTGTAAGCGAGAGGTACCTCCACGGTCGTGCCAGCCCAATGCTGTGTGGCACTACCTCTTACTAAAATACTTTCGATTTTATAAACTTCTAGAATAGAAGGATGTAGGTGGAAGACTAAGACATATTATGAATAGATTGAATATTATCCGAAGGTAGTGTCAAAAGTCTTCGGAACCGGCGTGAGTGTATGGAGAGAAATGAATGAATAGAGATTGTTATTATGTTGCACTGTGATTACAAAGATATTGTCTTAGATTGGAAATATATCTAAGTTTTTTTTTTGTTGTAAAAACTGAATTCAAGTCAATGTGATTAATTTCATAATGTTTAGGAACTAACAATCTATTAATAAAAGTCAAGGACATTACCAACGGGTCCAATACTTCCAAAGTCCGAAAATTATTAATCTGCGACATTTTGAGGTTACTAGCCAGATATTCCTAGCGTCAAGTTCTCTAGGTACAATAAAAGCACACAATCTCAAGAGAGGCTACTAACAGAACGATAAAAGAAACTACGTTCATAAAGAGACCAGTATGTAGTATATGTATATTACCGGTTGATGGAGCCATCCAGTTGTAAATCATAGTCGAAAGTGTCTGGCACGCCGCCAGGTTGCCACCGACTAAGTTCAGTCGAATGTTTGGCATATATTGCGAATACAAAAAACAGGAAAAAGTTTTTAATACAATTGTGGAGTTTTTCATGATTGAGGTCCGTGAAAAAAGGTTGGTTTTTTATAGGGGACGAACGAACAGTCGGAGACATTTTCATGACTACCGACGCCCATAGACTCGGAATATAGGTTGTACGGATGCGTTACCCTTCTTCCTCTTTCCACCCCCATGGGCCACTAGCTCCTTTTTATGTACCTATGTGGTGCAAGATTATGTCCCTGTATCTTGTCAAGTATTTTTCGAAAAAAGAAAATATTATCAGTGAAAAATAAAGACATTGGAACTGTCGATAGAAATAAAAACTCACGACAATCCAGTAACAGTGACATGTATTTAGCAGCGCACACTTTACTACGAGTTTTCGTAGCACAGGAGAGTGCTCATGTGCTACGTAGCATGGTTGTCACGCCAAAAACATTTTCCCCTAAAATGCCGCTAAAGAAGTTTCACTTCACAAACGCAACGTCTGTGTTATAAGAGATATTATCCCTGTCGTATAATAATAATATCCGCCTAGCCGATTTCGGCTACGACGGCCGTCTCTATAAAGACGAGCCAGATGGGCAGGATATATTATAGTGCACAAGTGTGTGCGCAGACACAAGTGCACTCTCTATTCCCACACTCATATTCCGATGGGACGGCAATCCGACACGACCGGTGAGAAATCAGGCGCAGGACCTACGGCTTAACGTGCTCTCCGAGGCACGGGGGTGTATCACCGCCAACTTCCTGACTCCGGACTGTTATTAGAAATTGAAAAATCCCAATAACAATTTTTGGTCCGACCCGGGATTCGAACCCGGGACCTCACGTCTGTGGTTGAACACGCTTACCACTAGACCACGAGGCAGGCAGGCCCTGTCGTATATGCCCGATTCTAACACACTACTGCCTCTATAATTGAAACAATTATAACCAAGTCGTCATTAAAATGACAGGTAAAAAACCATTAGAAGCTTGAGCACGCTCCAGCGGTTTTACGAGCGCCGGATGTCAAAGGGCGTTAAGCACTTGGTATCAGGTGCCCCGCATGCTCATTTCCTCTTTCAAACGAGTCACAAGTACCCAGGCCCACTAACATGTACACTTATCTCGTAAAATATAATTTTAATTAATACATTTTCGTCCATGTAAAAGAGATGGGGGACGCTTGGATGTTTTGTGTTATTATTTTATAAATACGACAGCCTTTTTTTGTTGACGCAGGGAAATACATTTACGTATGATACACAGGAGCCCAGGTGGGCCTTATACCTATGTCGGACGCGACACTTAGTGTAATACCGACTAAACCCCGGTGCCTTCAGCTGCATTAATTGGAGGGCCACGGATTTGCAGGAAAAGGATCCCTCCAACGACGGGTTGACTTCGGCGTAAAGGGCCAGATTTCTCCTCGGGGACTGTGCAGTGTGCAGCTGTTGAAAACGACAGTCTAGCCACAAGCTTCGTGACGGCGTGAAGGAAGAGGTTTTCACGATTGTTGTAGTCTGATGCTTTTTATAAAGCTAACGAGCAGTCGAAGGCATTTGGTGTCTATTAGCTCCTATTTAAGTCCGTTTTGGAGCATATGTACCAGTATCAATGTGGATATATGTGACCCATGTTACAGCGTCAAAGGTTTGACGGTTTCTAACGTATCTTCGTCGATAGTTTCGTTTTGATAACGCTAGTTATCATTTAAAGTTTTATTTATGGTATAGGGGGGTAAACGAGCAGTCGGGGTCATTTTCATGGATACCGACGCCCATAGACAACAGCATGGAGGCTATACAGATGCGCTGCCCTCCTGTATCCTCCCGCTTCCACGGGCTACCGGTCACTTACACAGCACGAAACGCGACAGCACAACTGTCACTTTACGCCGGTCTCGTGTACATTAAAAAATATATCTTACGTAAAAATATATCATTATCTCAACTGTTTTTCCGAGTGAAATAATATTAATAGCGAAAAAAAGCATAACGCCTGTGTTCTAAGCAAGATATACTATCCCTGTCGTGACAGCCAAGTATACCGCAATGCAGATATAGTACTTCTCCTGATATGTTTTCAATTTAATGCTAAGCTATTACCAGTAAGACTTAGAACATTGATATACCTAAAGACTTACATATAAAATATAGTCATGATTATATTACATCTACAGCTCAACTAACTAATCAAAAGTTACCTGAACACATATAACCTCCTTTGTATATTGTATTAATCTAGGGAGGCGTTCCTTGACGCTCCCTCTCCCCTTTTATTTACCACCATTTACCCTAATACTACGTCATTACGAGTAAATGTATTGGTAATGGAATTCATTATAATATGTGTGTTTATTAGACGAAAAAAGGTTTTTTTGATGGTATAGGATGGCAAATGAGCAGTCGGAGCCATTGACTTCCGACGCCCATAGACATCCGCATAGAGGCTATACGGATGCGCTGCCCTCCTTTCTCTTCCCACCTCCATGGACCACCGGTTACTTAGACACCGCACGTAACGCGATAGCACAGTTGTCACTTTATGCCGATCTCGTGTAAGCTAGAGGTACCTCCCCGGTCGTGCCTGCCCAATTCGGCTGCATGCAAGCATGCAGTGTGCCACTACCTCTTACAAAATTTAGTCAAGTTAGTTTTTATAAATATAGTCAGTATGTCTATATCTTGTTGAATAAATGTTTTATAGTGTAGGGCAAACGAGCTTGCGGGCCTTTGGAAAACAACCGACGGTCAGACGGACAGTCACTAACCACATGAAACGTTCTAATGTAGCTGTATTTTCGCCACAGTGTCATGTGAGGTATTTTCCCGGTCGTGTCGGCCTAACCCAACTGTAATGCGTAGATCTCTTAGAAACTTTCTATACTTTGAAGGGAATAGTTTTGTTCAAGCAATTCATTTAACGAGTAACGCAAGAGGTCTGAAGAAGTGTATTATGATTTGAAACTATTAACAGTTAGCACCATGATTGAGTCGTCCACAGTATCTAATTTATCTGCAGCAGCCATTCTAACTACTAGATACTACTTTGTTTATTAGAAAACGTAGGTAATACCAGTATGCAAAATGAATGGCATGGATGAATAAAGGAAATCTCATCTAAAAAATATATTTGAAACTATTATGAACGACGAGCTGAAAGCTTATAAAATGTTGCAGACACAATTTCCCTCTTCGTGTAGCTGTCACGCGCAGTCTAGAAAATATCGGGTGGTAATATTGAAATATGCTTCTCGCTACTCCCGAACACCTACCAGATACATACAAAACAATTTCATAAACCAGACATTTATATATTAGACCATTGTGTCTCACCCACGTCAAATCTATCCCGAGAGATGCATATTTTTATTTCGGAATAAAGTAATTTATGTCATGTTTTCTAGACTCTAATATATCTGTATCAAATCTCAAAACGTTCGTTAGTTTTATGGGTATAAGGATAACAAATATACACACATACCTCGCATTTATCATTATTATACCTATAGAATCATGGTGCTATAGGTATACTACCTATATAGGGGAGGAGGGGACGACCGCGGAGGTATCTCTCGCTTAGACCGGTGTAAAATGACAGCTGGGCTGTCGCGTTTCGTGCGGTGTGTAAGCAGTCGGCGGCCCATGGAGGTGGGAGGAGAAAGAAGGGCAACGCATCTGTATAAACACTATGTGATACGACCTAGGGATCTTCAAGAAAAGAGCTTATTCTTTCCTCAAAGGTCGGCAACACATCTGTTAGACCTCTGGTGTTACGGATGTCTGAGGGCGTTGGTGATCACTTTACATCAGGTGACCCATCAGCTCGTTTGCCTCCTAGGCTATAAAAAAATGCGGATGTCTATGGGAGTCGGTAGTCATGAAAATTGCTCCAGTTTCTCGTTCGCCCCCTTTTATAAGTATATTAAAAATAATTGAAACTGATATTGATGATTGAAGCTGATAAACGAGCGATCAGGGTTACTTATACTTACTCCAGGCGCCGTAATCCCAACTCCATTAAGCTTGCACCCCGCCCCTGAATTTGTCGTCTATATTTATAAGCCTTCAGTTCCCGGTACGTTTGGCTAGTTACTACTCACGCCTGCACCCCACAGTGGCACACGTTAGAGCAAGTTTTGTAGTTGCCATGTGCCAGGGAGGTGTTCTTGTGCGATTTGTGGCTTTTTTCCCCGCCTATTGGAGCAATGGAGGGAAACAGGACAGAAATAGAATTATATGACTAGTTAAGTTTAAAAAATATTCAACTTATTTGAACGCATATCTATCCATCAAAAAAAAAATTAAGCCACACTTTCTTTATAACTCTTTGATTTTTACACTAGGATAAGTTGTATCTTTGTACTAACAGTTTTGTTGTGTCGTTTTTGTCCAATAAGTTTTCTGTATACAGTAATTATTAAATAAATAAATAAATCAATACAAACCAAATAAGCGACTTTGAGGAATGCAAATTTTTATCATCCGGTTCTTGAGCCGTATCATATCAGTTCAACAAAAGAAATAAAAGTATTGATTATTAAACATCATCATGTAGCAAGTAGGCAAAGAGAATATACAGCATACACATACTTAGTGCAGAAGCTCGATGGCTCTGGAGACCAGGTTTGAATGGGTTGTCGATCTTTGATTTATAATAAGGTTATGATTATGTGTCTTGGAGATCTGCCGTCTGGGCGATGATGATGATGATAAAACAGAGAAAATTGTGCCGATACAAAAAGATAAATAACTGTATAAACTATAAAACTATAATCTCCCGTTGGTCTGTTTGTTCAACGGTAACATCGGATTCCCAATATTCAGAAAAAATAACCAATAGAAAACTATGAATTCGAATCGCGCCTCATCAAAACAACCACTTTGATATTAAATGCAAATAGAAAAAAATAAATAAAACAAACAATACTTAACGGTAACGAAAAATATGATATGAAAATTGTAAGGAAGCCAGACAGCGAGGCAACCCATTTAAACAGGGAAATAAAATTTTAGCCACGCGGTAACTCCATGTTTCGCTCACCCATAACGCACCCAAATTATAATATTATAACACATAAACTATGAGTTATAATCATTAATTAACAAATATAAACTAAGTAATTATTAATAATCTATAACATGCTTAGATACATAGGTGCGTTAAAAATGTTTAACCATTTATAAATTTGAGGATCACAGATTCTGTGAATTATGGTTGTTAATTACAACAATAATTTATGACAGAATAATCAATTACAGTCACGCAGTGCTTAGATATAAAGGTGCGTCATACGGAATGTCTTACCACTTATAAATCTGAGAATCCAATCACACACACACAACACACTATAGGCTTTTCTATGCGTATCCCAAACACCCTGTACTCGTGCGGTCGTCTCAGATGAGTCCGGTTCGCGACTGGCCGGCCTGCGCCGGGTTGCGCTGCGTCTAGATCGATCGCTGTGCGCATGTACCTCACCCCGCGTCACCAGCCACCCCCATATCTTATGTATGAAAGTGGAATATGCCATGAAAAAGTGAATTTCAGGCTCGCCCTCGTGGCTTTGGCAGCCGGACAACGTATTAGCTTAGTTCGCGTCGTCTGTCTCATAAACACCTAATTAATTTAATAATAAGACGGCCCTCTCAGGCGAAAATATTTTAGTGCATAAAATATTATTTGGTCTAGTATTAAGACTACTGATTCCACGTCCATATATTTTTATAGCCAATTATTTATACCAGAAAAAAGCTTTTATGATATAAAAAATGAAGGTAAAAAAACTTGCTCGATTTAAGATCACCAATTTCATAACCAATACAATTTTGAGAGAGTACTGTGAATATAAAATATGTATAAATTAAAAAAAAAATATTTTAAAAAATCCTTCAAATATTAAGACTACTGATTCTACAGCTGCTATTACTCTAGGAGTAGTGAATTTCAAGTAGTATGCGACTCGAGTTTGGTGTTTCTGTAGTTGTACTCAGTACAGTGACCCGTCTTTTGGGGCTGTAACTTTGTGACACAATACCGCAGAGTATTAACATTTTTAAGTATTTTCTCTACTTCCATAACTTAGGCTCGATTACTCGCACCTATATACTTCGAAATAAAAATAAAAAACATGATTAAATGTTTATTATTGAATACTGAATGATCCGAACGTTTTCGTAGTCCTACTAAAAACCATATTTCCTTACGATTCCTAAGGTATTTGATACTTGATAAGGTATTTGATACATACCTTGGACATAACTTACCTTGCGGTAGAAATACCGCGCCCAGAAATTTAATGAGTTACCAAATACCGAAATAGTTTAATTTCGATCCAAAATATGAGTTTCTTAGATTAGGAACATGCAAGCGATTTTGGGGGGTAGCTTACCGATACTTCTTGTCCCTGTGCCAAACGGAGACGTGGAGTATCTGATGGTCGTACACCGCGGTGGGCAGCGGCAGCTTCAGGTGCCTTTGAAACTCCGGCTCTCTTTTCCCATACAGTACAGAGGTCCGCTGGAATATCGACCGTTGCGATGGCAACGACTGGCTCTCGTTCACTCCGCTGATCACCACCTGGTGGTCAAAAAAGTTATTACAAATATTATAATGACAAATGAGTTATTTTTTGAGATTATACGCATTAGTAGGTAGCCAAATATACTCCCTTTTATGAAATTAACTTTCCAAACAATGTTCGGCTTGAAATTTGACCTAAATTGAACGAACTAAAAAAGGAGCTTGTGAAATAAAAGCTTCTACTTAGCAGAATTTTACAAGGCATTGACGACCAGGCTAGCGCAGTGGTACAGGTCTAGAAAAAGCGGAGCCTATTGCGCCAGAGGTCGCGGGTTCGAATCCCGTCTTGGTCATGGATGTTTAACTTTGTATTATATGTATTTCTATAATAAAAATGTTATCTTATTATTATTATTATAAAAATCTGAATATATAATAAAAATTTTTAAAATTTCTTAAATTTTAAACACATATTAAATATATTTCCGTAGACTAGTACCCGTAACACAAGTCCTTACGGAACTTAACAGGGGGCTAGACTAACGTAGTGTGATTAGTCCACAGATATTATATCATTATATAGGTATGTTTTCTTTGCTCAGTATAACGCTGGTTACTTTCTGCATTTACATTTATTTATTTATATTATCATTATTATTATTATTACTGATAGTATGCAATCGTTTACAACTTATTTCATTCGTTATATATTATTATGTATTTAAAATATTTACCTTTGCATAAGCGTTAATATCATCAGTCTTGCCTGAAGACCGTTGTAGATCTTTGCATCGTATGACTGTAAAATAAATAGAAATTTAGTTCTCGAAACAGCCATAAGTTACTATATTACAGAAATGAGGAAATTCGATAGTCACCACTCACCGTGCACGTCTATTACGCTATTTCTCGTAACTATTTCCAAATCTATTGTTCCCTTTGGAGCCTGGAATCTATCGCAGCTCCTTTCTAAGCGATTGCTTGCAACGCTTCCTCTCTTTTCCTCACTACTGTTTATACTACTTTCTTCTGGTGAGTAAGTGAGACAGCGTCTCGAAGATCTATGCTCTATGACAGGAGTCATTATGTAGTTCGGAATTAAATCTTCACCTAATTTGCTAGTTTTGTGTGCCCTTTCTTCACTAAGAATGTTCATACTAGGACGTTTCAGATTTGGTACGGGAGTTATAGGACTAGGTATACCGTTGTCAAGCGTTAAACCAAATAACTCTCTGGACCTTCTGTTCTGAAGTGATTCGTACGTTTTTAGACTGCTGTGTGATAGATTTTTTAAGGAATCCTCAATATTGTCCACATTTGGAACGTCAAAGAGAATATCTAAGGGTTCACATAAAGAAACATTTTGTAGTTCAGTAAGCGGACTAGGTATTCCCATTTCTAGTGTAAGAACTAGAGAAGATTTCGTTTCGGTATCCTTTGGTCTACATAAACTTTCGTTGCTTACCGTTGACTTTTTTCTTCGGATACACCTCTGTCTACGTAACCTGTTATTGCCGAATTCAGCGGCTGAAAATATATCAGGGGTTGATTCTGATACAGTATGTTCTATGTTTTTCCTTCTATTACTAGTAGGATTCATAGATTGGGATCTACATAACGATGAAACTACATTTCCAGATTTAATGTCAATATCAGGCGTCTTCACCTCTCGCTCGTTATATCCATCACCATCGTCTAAAATAAATCCACCTATTGGTACGTTTTTCAAAAGTTTCTCGTTTGCTCTGTGTACTGGTGTTCTCTTTTTGACTGGCGTCGCTTTAGGTGATACAGAATTTTCTCTTGATAAATTTACGTACCTTGCCTCTTTTATTAAATTACTTTTATTTTCTGTGTATGGTTTTACAAATATATCTTTGACAGCTTCGACTGTTGGAATTTCTTCTTCCTCTTCTAATTTATTTTCTTTTTTCAATATTCTCCTTTTAGACTTGACTATTTTTGTACTTTTTATAATATCTTCTATCATTTTTTCTAATGTAATATCTCCCATTTGTGTTGTTGATGCAGTTGATTCAGTTATATTGGATACTGAATCTTTACCAAGTATAAATTTATTTTCCATTTCAGTGGAGCTTTCTTCATCCTTCACTGGCAATATAAATGGATCTACTTTTGGAAAAAAATCACTTACATCATTATTGCCTGTGATCCTTTGCGATTTAGTATGAGTGCTCATAGCACTAAACCTAAGTGCAGCTAATTTTGTTGATAGCGGTGTAATAGATACAGGTGAACATCCATCTCTTATTAAACTATGTATATCTTTTTTGTCTATTGACGGTGACTTGAACGAACTTTCAAAATCACAAGACTTTTTTCTGGTCCTTTTAAGTGGTCGTATGTCTGGTGGACCATCACCAAACTTTTTGAAATAGAATGGATTTTCTTTAAAAACTCGATGTCCAAATATCGGTAGCGTTGATATTTCGTGAGTTGTTTCTTCTGCTATCGGTTTTTCAATACAATTGATGACTAAATCTTTCTCGTATTCAATTTCTACAATGCCTTCACTTGCAGGTTCTGTTGTCTTTATAGGATTTTTACTAATAACTTGTTTGGATAATGAAAGAGAACTATTCCTCGAAGAGACACTAAGGCGTTCTGTTAAATCATGTAACGACGGCTCAGAGACACTATGACTTAATTTTGTGACAGATAGAATACTTCTGTCTGGATTTATTCTTCTCTCCGACTTATAAGCACAACTATTTCTTGTAAATATTTCATTGTTATTACTAATAGACATTTCTAATTTGCGTTTCCTGGCTTCCCGAACTCGTCTGCTATAAGTAGGAGGGGAAGGAGTATACTATACAATAAATATAGACGAACGAATGTTTGTTTGATTGATGATATACTCGTAACTTTGACCTTCGTCCGTTTGAGGTCAGTGACACAATTCGCACATATTTTAAGTTATGCAACTGTCATCGCTTATCGATTCATTATTTATTGATTTCATTATTCTAATATGTGCATGTAATTAATACGTCTTTCCTACGCTTTATGTGTAAATAATTTTTATGTTCATATAAATATTCATTTAAAACAATTTAAATTCCTCACATGTCTATGAAGAAAAAAATGGCCTCTCCGCCTTCTTTTAAAACAAACAGTTGCGTCAGCGGGTTGTGCGCATAATAGCAAATGTATAGCTTTACTTCTAATCTG